>ML296194.1:5721-27316 GCA_005239495.1 Nicotiana undulata
TTTCCAAAGGAGACATTTCCTCCTTTGAGGTTTTCAAGTGAAAGGAATTGCTCCTTGTTCCCTGTCATATGCTTAGAGCAGCCACTGTCCAAAAACCAAATTAGGCTGCTTCCCTTCACTTGTACCTACAAAAGCAAATCATTGGTTAGTTTTAAGAACCCAAACTAGTTTGGGTCCTTTTCTATGAGAGAAAGGATGAATTAGATTTTTCCTGGCCCAGTTTGGTAGCCGGTTCTTCTTTTTAATGAATCTCTCAATTTTCTGACTGGCCTGCTCTTTTACAACACACTCATATTTGTAGTGGCCAGTCTTCCCACAATGGGTGCACATTTTATTTTCAGGGAGAGTGGGAAACTTTCCTTTGGGATCCCACTTAGGCAATTGACTCCCAAAACCAAGCCCTCTCTGGTTGCTACTGTGATTCTCTTGAAGCCAAGTCAATGCATCAAAAGACTTATTCCATTTGCGTGTTCTATCAAATTCATGTTTGACTTTACCAAGTTCTTCTTTAAGAGATTTTATCTGTTCATCCTTGGCATACATTTTATCCTTTAGTTTTCCTAAGTCTTCTTCTAACATTTCATGAGAGTGATCAACCACCTTTTTACTAAATCCTAGTCTTAACTTTAAGTTTTCAAATTTTAGTTCTAGGATTTCAGTTTCGACTGGATGGACCTGGTTCATCAAGACAGTGTTTTTCTTTTCAGATTCACTGACCCTTATTTCCAGGTCCATGCATTCTGCTTTCAACATTTCACACTCTTTAGATAGTTGATCCTTCTCTTTGGTTATTTCCTCAGAATCATCTATGAAGTCAAGTAACAACTCAGAGAGTTTCTGCTTAGATAAAAACTTTATTTTAGTTTTAAGTAGTGAGATACTTACCTCTGGTTCTTCATAAGCTCCCTCATCAGATTCTCCTATTGCCATGAGAGCCTGATCTTCTGTCTCACCATCCTCTGATTCTTCATCTGAACTTTCCCCCCAAGCAGCAACCATAGCCTTTGTAGTGGTTCTCTTGGGTTGGACCAGTACCTTCTTCCTATTCTTTCTTTCATATCTCTCTTTCCTCCATTCTACTTCCCACTAAGGGCAGTTTTTCCACACTTGTATCATCCCTCATTAGCTGGCCTTTCTGTTGTCTTTGCCTTGTTGAAGTTTCCTCCCCTAGAGATGCCCTTCTTCCTCATGAGAAAGTTTCTAAATTCTTTAGTGATCATGGCCATCTCATCCTCCTCCAGATATGCTCCTTCAGTGATCCTCGGTGCTAGACTTCTCTCCTTCTTTGGGGAATCCATCTTCATGGTTTGCCTTCTGAGTTCATAAGCAGTGAGATTTCCAATTAACTCATCCAGTCTAAGGGTTGCCATATTTTTGGATTCCTGGATAGCAGTGATCTTGCTTTCCTAGGAGATAGGCAAAACCCTTGTCAAGATCTTCTCTACCTTGTCTTCTTCAAGTATGATTCTTCCAAGAGACTTGAGTTCATTGGTCAAGGTTGTAAACCTTGTGTACATCTCCTGAATAGTCTCTCCTTCTTTCATAGTGAAGTTTTCATACTGAGAGTATAGTAGTGTACCTCTAGACCTTTTAACTTGAGGTGTTCCTTCATGGGCTACTTGTAGAGTGTCCCAGATTTCCTTGGCTGTTGTGCAGCTTTGGATTCTACTGTATTCATCAGGACCTAGTCCACATACTAGCCACTTCTTGGCCTTGGCATTCTTTTCCCATTTCTTCAAATCTTCAGCCGTGCAGTCAGCCCTAGTCTTGGGTACATCTACACCTTCAGCAGTCTTCTTCATTATTGCAAAGGGTCCATCAGTGACTATGTCCCATAGTTCATAGTCCTCTTCAATAAGATGGTCCTTCATTCTATTTTTCCACCAGGAATAGTACTGGCCATTGAAGAGTTGTGGCCTTGCGGTTGATTGACCTTCCCAGTTCCCAGGCGGTGCACTCATCCTGATCTTTTCCAAGGTGTTAGCCTTTTCAAGGATAACCTGCTCTGATACCAATTGATGTTTTAGACTTCAATACTACACAATAATATAAGTTAATTGTGCAGTACCCAATTTTCGAGTGCTGTCTAATAAGAAGAACCTGGTTCTTCTTGGTGTACTACTTTCTACTGTTGCGGAATAATAAAGCAGTAAAGTAAAGACACAGAGATTTTTACGTGGAAAACACCTGGCTCAAAAGGTGAAAAAACCACGACCTACTCCTCAGTAGGATTTGCTCAAACACTTCACTAAAAACTCTGAGCCAAACGGACTTACAAAATAAACTCTTTTGTAATCCTAGGACTAACTCTAATCCTCTTTGTATCAACTAGCCTCTAGCTAATTTCTACAGATTTCAAGCTAACTCTAACTTGAACAATGTGTACCTATTACAATTTGCTTCTAAGAAAGCTGAAAAGATACAATATTAAAACACCTACTACAATCAACTAGACTCAATACATCACCGATGAAACTGTTTCTTCTAGTTGAACTGTAGCCTTCGCACAATACTTCTGCTTGCAAAATATCCTGAGAACTTCTGCTTTTCAGAACTTGATTCACTTTGTCTTTGTGCGTCACTTCTTTCAGAAGTAATACATTGAGTATTTATAGAGTCAGTTGTTGAGTACATGGTTCAGTTCTGATCCAACTCTACCTGGGTATACGAGTTCGACTATGACTCAACTTCCTTCTCTATTTCTTTCCTTGTTGAAACTAACTTCAATCTTCTTTATCAGTTTGCAACGTTTTCGTATTAGTAGACATCCTTTTAGCTCTTTAATACTCAGTAATCACTGATGTCTCCTATGCATGAACAATTCTTGTGCCAATTGTTCCGTTCAGATGTGTGTGCACTGATGGACCTGGTTCAACTTGTCAATCTTCAAAACCCATTCAGTGACATGGGCCAACACATAGTACTAAGTCCCCGATTATAAAGTGTCGAAGATTTCCTCTTCAAATGTAATACCTTTCGATCCGCTGTTTTTGTGCGGCCATTCGAACGAGGGCGGTTTCCCGTCTTTCATCCAGCAATTCGAGGCTTGTATTCATAGCCTCATGATTTGATTCTTCTGTTGCATATCGAAACCTTAGGCTAGGTTCCCCAACTTCGACCAGGATAAGATCTTCAACACCATAGACTAAAGAGAACAGTGTCTCACTCGTACTAGATTTCGACGTCGTACGGTACGCCCAAAGCATCTCGACACTTCTCTCTCCATTTCCCCTTAACGTCGGTCAATCTTTTCTTTAGATTTTGAATGATGGTCTTATTTGTTGATTCGGCTTGTCTGTTCCCACTAGGATGATATGGTGTCGATAAAATCCTTTTAATCTCGTGATCCTCGAGAAATTTTGTCACTTTTTTGCCGATGAACTACTTTCTATTATCACACACAATCTCGGCAGGCATCCCAAATCGACATATAATGTGTTCCCAAATGAAGTCTATGACTTCTTTTTCTCTGACTTTCTTGAAAGCATGTGCTCCAACCCACTTAGAAAAATAATCAGTCATAAACAAAATAAAATTGAGCTTTACCTTGGGCTGATAGGAGAGGGCCGACGATGTCCATCCCCCATTTCATGAATGGCCACGGGGATAAGACCGAGTGAAGTTGTTCCCCAGACCGGTGAATCATTGGCGCGTACCTTTGACATTTGTCGCACTTTTGAATGAACTCTTTTGTATCCTTTTCCATATCGGCCCAATAGTACCTTGCTCTGATCACCTTGTGAACCAATGACTCGGCATCAGAATGATTTCCACAAGTGCATTCGTGAATCTCCCTTAGGACGTAGTCGGTGTCCCCGATCCCAAACATATCACCATTGGTCCGTCGAACATTCTCCTAAACAGTGTTCCATCCTCGGCCAAGGTGAACCATACGTTGATTCCTCGACTCCTTCGGGTCTGATGGGAGCTTCACGTTCTTTAGGTATTCGATGTACTTATTTCTCCAATCCCAGGTCATACTGGTAGAATTTATTTCAGCATGGACCTCGTCGATTACTGATCTCGAGAGTTGTACGATAGTCCCTAAGCTGAGTTCGTCATCTTTAACCGATGACCCCAGATTTGCAAGGGCATCAGCCTCGCTATTCTGTTCCCGAGGTACATGCATTAAGGTCCACTCTTTAAACCGATGTAAAGGCCCATGTAGCTTGTCCAAGTACCTCTGCATCTGATCCTCTCGAACTTCGAAAGTCATGTTGACTTGGTTAACCACAAGTAGGGAATTACATTTGGCCTCGATGACCTCTGCTCCCAAATTTTTGGCTAGCTCGAGACCTGCAATCATGGCCTCATACTCGGCCCTATTGTTAGTTAATTTCGAAGTTCTGATAGATTGTCTAATTGTATTGCCCGTGGGAGGCTTCAAAATGATGCCCATCCCAAACCCCTTCACGTTTGAAGCGCCGTCTGTGAAGAGGGTCCACACCCCTGATGATGTACCCATTTTTAATAATAGTTCATTTTCGACCTCGGGTACGAGGGCTTGCGTGAAATCGGCCACAAAATCTGCCAAGATCTGAGACTTGATGGCCGTGCGCGGTTGATACTCGATATCGTACCCGCTGATCTCGATGGCCCATTTGGCCAATCGACTCACGAACTCGGGTTTGTGCAAAATATTGCGAAGGGTATAGGTAGTCACAACACAAATTGGGTGACACTGAAAATTTGGTTTTAATTTCCTAGAGGCGCTTATTAAAGTAAGCGCTAATTTTTCTAAGTGCGGGTATCAGGTCTCGGCCTCACCTAAGGTCCCACAAACATAATAAATAGGGAATTGCATTCTTGCTCTTCTCGAACTAGGACCCCACTTACCACGATTTTCGAGACCGCTAAGTATAAGTAGAGTTGCTTGTCCACTTTCAGAGTGTGAAGTAGTGGCGGGCTCGATAGGTATCATTTTAGTTATTCCAAGTCTTATTGGCATTCCGGGGTCCATGCAAAATTTCTCTTCTTCTTAAGCAGTGAGAAGAACCGGATACTTCCATCTGAGGACCTCGAAATGAATTGGCCTAGGGCGGCTATGTGCCCTGTTAACCTTTGTACGGCCTTAACATTATCCACGACGTGATATCTTTGATGGCCTTGATTTTATCGGGGTTGATCTAGATCCCCCTATTTGATACCATGAAGCCGAGGAACTTACCCAAGCCATCCCCGAATGCGCACTTCTCCGGGTTGAGCTTCATGTTGTACTTTCTCAATATGTCGAAGGTCTCTTGCAAATGTTTCAAATGGTCCTCTGCTCGCAGGGACTTAACTAGAATATCATCAATATAAACTTCTATTGATTTTCCTATTTTTTCTTCGAACATTCGATTTACTAGGCGTTAATAAGTTGCACTAGCAATTTTTAGTACGAAAGACATTACATTATAACAATAGGTGTCGTACTTAGTGATAAACGAAGTGTGTTCCCGATCCTTCGGGTTCATATGTATTTGATTGTACTCGGAGTAGGCGTCGAGAAAACTGAGAATCTCATGGCCGGCCGTGGCATCGATCATACGATCGATATTCGGTAGAGGAAAAGAATCCTTAGGGCATGCTTTGTTTAGGTCCTTATAGTCTACGCACAACCTAAGTTTATTGCCCTTCTTAGGGACTACAACCACGTTTGCTAACCACTTGGGGTACTTTACTTCCCGAATGGACCCTTTTTTGAGAAGTTTGGTCACCTCGTCCTTGATGAATGCATGCTTAACCTCGGACTGGGGCCTTCTCTTTTTCTTTACTAGACGGAACTTCGGGTCCAAGCTCAATCGATAGGTAGTGATCTCCGGCGGGATCCCTGTCATATCATGGTGGGACCAAGCAAAGTAATCCATATTATCTAAAAGAAATTTAATGAGCTTTTTCCTGAGCTCGGGAGTTAACCCTTGCCCAAGTATACCTTTCGTTCGAGCAGGTACTCGATCAGTATGACTTGTTCCAGCTCTTTGACCGTTAATTTTATGGCATCAGAGTCTTCGGGAATTATGAAAGATCGGGGGATCCAATGCTCATCATCCCCGTCTACCCCATGCTCCCCCGATTGGGTCGAGGCTGGTACTTGTGGTTGTTATTTAGCCTCCTGCTTTCCTTGTGACTCCGATCCCTTTGTTGATGAAAGCGCCAATACGGGTATTACTTCATCGACCGCAAAAATCTCTTTGGAGGCATGTTGTTCCCCATACACCATTTTTACTCCCTCCGGTGTTGAGAATTTCATAACTTGGTGAAGGTTTGAAGGGACCGCCCTCATGTTATGAATTCAGGGTCGTCCGAGTAGGGCGTTGTATCTCATATCGCCCTCGATCACATGGAACTTTATTTCTTGAACGGCCCCAGCTACGTTTACTGGCAAGATGATTTCACCTTTGATAGTTTCACTCGCCATGTTGAAGCCATTAAGAACCCGAGATGTGGGAACAATCTAGTCGTGTAAGACGAGTTTTTCCAAGACCCTTGATCGAATAATGTTGGCCGAGCTTCCTGGATCAATCAAAACACGTTTAACCTGAATTTTATTCATAAGAATAGTTACCAGCGCATCATAGTTAGGTTGTGGCATCCCTTCTGCTTCCTCGTCACTAAAAGACAAGGTTCCTTCTGGCACATAGTCTCCAATTCTCTTTTCCCTAGTGATCGGCACTTTGGTGCGCTTGAACATCGATCCCTGCGGAATATCAACCCCGCCAACGATCATGTGAATCACGTGTTGTGGTTCTTCCTGTTTGTATCACTGTCTCTGAAGTGGTTCTTGGTCGGTCGCTCAAGAATTTTCGAAGGTAGCTCTCGTTGAACAAGCGGGCTACCTCATCCCTTAGCTGTCTATAGTCTTATGTTATGTGACCATGGGTACCATGGTATTTGCATATCTGATTTGGGTTCCTCTAGGAAGGATCAGTCTGCAGAGGTCGAGGCCATCCGGTATCTTTAATCCGCCTAGTGGCCGATACAATAGCTGATTCATCGACGCTAAAGTTGTATTCTGATAGTCGTGGTGGTTCTGTGGGCTCGACATGTTTATCGAAGCCACTCTTACTCATGAGCCCTCGGGAGCTCTGTCCTCGATCGTTCCTTTGATCACTTCGAACGGGATTGCGTACAGGGCCGTTGTTCCTACGATCTACGCCGTATGGTTGAAACCGATCTCTGTTCGATCGGGGTTCTCTGTCGATGTCCCTTTGAATCTTGCTGACGGGCCAGTTTGGATAAACGAAACCGGAAGGAGTTCCCAATTGATCATCCTCGACCTTGATTTTTTATTGGTATCGATTATGCACATTGTCCCAGGTCACAGCTGGATACTTAATTAAATTTTGCTTTAGCTGTCGTGAGGCTACTAGACTTCGTACGTTCAAACCTTGAGTAAAAGCTTGGATAGCCCAGTCATCAGCGACCGGGGTTAGGTCCATGCATTCCATCTGGAACCGAGATACAAATTCCCTTAACATTTCGTTGTCCTTCTGTTTCATTTGGAAGAGGTCCGACTTCCTAGTCGTGACTTTTATTGCTCCGGCGTGTGCTTTGATGAAGGAATCTGTAAGCATGGCGAAGGAATTAATGGAATTGGGCGGCACATGGTGGTACCATATCATCGCCCCCTTCCATAAGTTTCTCCAAACTTCTTCAACAGAGACTCAATCTCGTCATCCTCTAAGTCATTCCCCTTTATCGCGCATGTATAAGAAGTGACATGCTCATTAGGATCGGTGGTCCCGTTATACTTGGGAATTTCTGGCATGAGGAATTTCTTCGGGATGGGCTTAGGAGCCGCACTTGGGGGGAAAGGTTTCTGCACGAACTTCTTCGAATCCAAACCCTTCAGAACTGGTAGTGCCTCCGGTATTTGGTCAACTCGGGAGTTGTATGTTTCTACCTTTTTGTCATTTGCCTCGATCTTCTTTTCCCCTGATTCGATTCGCTTTGTGAGCTCCTTGAGCATTTTCGTAATGGTGGGGTCAGTTCCCGATTCGTTGTCATTCGACCTCTCTGGTACTGGTTCGGCCCTGTGAACAACTTCAAGTGAGGGATCGGGTTCAGCTCTACTCGGAGCCCGACTCTGGTTTTGAAGTTGTGCTATGGCAGCTTGTTGAGCTTGCAGCATTTCAAATATCAATCGAAGGCCGACTCCGTCGTCTTCACCGCCCTGTGCATCTTGACCGGCTGGCCGAACGTCTCTGCGGATGCTATTTTTGGAGTCGACGCCCAAATTAGCATTTAAGGCGACGTGGGAGCTGACGTCGATGGGGTCTGCAACTGGTACTCCCTCAACGCCAACCGAGGTACTTCGACCCCTAGGCGGCTATATTGTCGTTTTCCCCTTGGAAATCGAGGCTATTGTCAGCGTGTGTGGGTACTGTTTGTGAGTTCGACATGCTGATCCTGAAATCAAAAACACTTACGAGAACAAGCGTAAAGCAGTGTGTGTTATCAGAATTAGTATTAAGCAATCACTATTATCCTTAGCCCCACGGGGGGCGCCAAACTGTTTACCCTTAAAATCGGATAATTAAACTTATAACTGGTTTTAGGGACACGTGATTTCACCTAATACCAATTGATAAATATATGATGATTAATAATGGAAATTGACAGTATAATAAAGCAAACCAGTATTGAAATGAAAAGCAGTCCTCGAGTTAGAATGCCTCGAACTGACTGATAGCAAAGTTATGAGTACGAGTAAATTGATGAACAAGAGAATAAGAGAAAAGAGTATTGTATTGATCTGTGCGAAAGTTAGATAGTTTACAAATGATTAGAACTCCCCTTTATATAGTAGAGGAATTTCACTTACGGTACAATTCTTATTACAGAAGGAAATCCCATGATTAGCTAGGCAACCGTTCATGATTTGATCCGTTTCGAGATTTCCGCCATGATCTTCGATCGATCACGGATATCTCCACTTTTTGTTATTATGCCATCTTCGGTCTTGCTCGATGTCTATCCCGTTTGGTCTCGATCGTCGCTGGTCTCGATCTCAATTGGTACTTCGAATCCCGAACTCGGTACCTTATCCTCATGTCTCGGTCTGATATAATACAGGGTCACTCCTCGATTCATCATTCTGGTTTCGATCGACCAACAAAATCGGGTGAGCCCAATTTTAACCGCATATAATATAGTAACTTGATTCTACAAAATATCATATATAGGAAAAATTTCTCCTCCTAACTCTTACCGACTCGGATTATAAAAATCTGAAATATACGACATTGCTTTAATTCTACTACTTCAGTTAGGAAGGGCGCGAAGTGGACCCCTTCCCTCCTGCACTCAAACTCCTCCCGCAATGTCTCTTTCTCGTACTTAATACCTCCCAACTTCCCCTTTCTTCATTGTCACTCTCCACCCCCTCCTCTGCCACTGCCGATCTCCCTTCTCCTCCGTACAAAACCACCCCCGTTTAATTTCTCTTCCCCTCATAAAAGACAAAGGAATCTTTTCGTACTAAAACTTTGTGAAAAGCGTGAAACAGAGGAAGTGGAATTTCGAACACGTTAACGTTCTCTCTTTACGATATTAAAACAAAAAAATATTGTTCCTATAGTACAAAAGGATTGACATTTGTTTTTTTTTTAAAGATCTGCTTACTTTAAACCTTTTGGGTTCTGTGAGCACTAATCCCAACAAGCCATGTTGAGAATATCCGTTTTGTTTCTTTGTTTGCTGAATTTTCAGCTTTTTATGCACACCGGGGTTTCTCTAACTTCCGACGGACTTTCCCTTTTGTCTCTGAAATCCGCAATGGATGACGGCGGCGGCATTGTTTTCTCCGACTGGAATGAAAACGATGACACTCCTTGTCGTTGGACAGGCATTTCATGTGCTAACATTTCTGGTTCTTCAGAGCCACGTGTCGTTGGGGTTACTGTCTCCGGCAAGAATCTCCGGGGATACTTACCGTCGGAGCTGGGGACCTTAATATATCTCCGGCGACTCAATCTTCATGGAAATAATATTTACGGTTCTATCCCTGAGCCTCTCTTTAATGCCACGTCACTTCATAGTATTTTCCTGTATGATAATAATATCTCCGGTCAACTTCTGCCCTCTATTTGTAATCTCCCTCGTCTTCAAAATTTGGACCTTTCGAATAATTCACTTTCTGGAACTTTCTCGAAGTATCTCCGTAACTGCCGGCAGTTACAGAGGTTGATTCTTGCTCGGAATAAATTTTCCGGCGAGATTCCGGTGGGGGTGTTCCCGGAGCTTGCGAATTTGGAGCAACTTGATCTTTCGTCGAATTCGTTTAATGGGTCGATTCCTGAAGATATTGGTGAATTGAAGTCACTCTCTGGAATTTTGAATCTTTCTTTCAATCATTTCAGTGGAAGAATCCCAAAATCTGTAGGTGATTTGCCTTTAACTGTTAGTTTTGATCTTAGGAATAATAATTTGTCTGGTGAAATTCCTCAGACTGGTTCATTTGCAAATCAAGGTCCAACGGCATTTTTGAATAATCCTATGTTATGTGGATTTCCTTTACAAAAGAGCTGTAAAAATAGTTCAAACAATTCATCAGAAGTTCAGGGTTCATCTAGTAATGAGGGGACTAATTCACGTAAGGGGTTAAAACCGGGATTTATTATATTAATCTGTTTGGCTGATGCTTTTGGAGTGGCATTTATTGGTCTAGTGATTATTTACTTGTATTGGAAAAAGAAAGACTCTGGTGGTTGTAGTTGTACTGGAAAAGGGAAATTTGGTGGGAATGAGAATAGAATATTCTGTGCTTTCCCTTGCATTAGTGGATTTCCGAATAATGAATCGGAAGTTGAGTCTGAGAAGGGAGGCGGTGGTGGAGCCAGTGGTGGTGTTAGTGGTTGCGAGGGCGATCTTGTGGCTATTGATAAAGGTTTTAACTTTGAGCTTGATGAGCTGTTGAGGGCTTCTGCTTATGTCTTGGGAAAGAGTGGATTAGGGATAGTGTACAAGGTTGTGCTCGGGAATGGTATTCCTGTGGCAGTGAGGAGGTTGGGGGAAGGTGGAGAACAGAGATATAAGGAGTTTGTGGCTGAGATTCAGGCGATCGGAAGGGTTAAGCATCCTAATGTCGTGAAATTAAGAGCTTATTATTGGGCTCCTGATGAGAAGCTTCTCATTAGTGATTTCATTTCTAATGGAAGCTTGACTTCTGCCCTTCACGGTGAGCTTTTCATAATATTAAAATTTCTTCAATTTTGTTTGTGTAGTAGATATTACATCATTTTGAAAGAATCATCTGATGCATCCATGTTCGGAACATTGGGGTATACTATATTCTTACCATTAGTAGCATGATAAACTCATGAGCAAACTAAAATAATGAATTGGTGTTTTAATTATAGATCACTCTTTAAGAATTGGAAAAACAGAAAAAAACTTTTGGTAGTAGATTAGTTAGGATCTTGAAATGTTCAAGTATTTATTCACTCCTATAACTGCTTAATATATGCCTGGTCATGAAATAATGACTATTAGCTATTTCAAGGGCAGCCCGGCCCCGGAGCACAAAGTATCCCGCGTTCATGCAGGGTCTTGGGAAGGGCCACACCTCAAAGTGTGTGATGTAGACACATGCCATCTAATAATAGTTTTTTCTTGAAAGAGTCCCATGTGCCCTTGTGCAATCCTTGAGTGAGTATGATTATTGTTTGTGGCTTGATACTATGCTTACCGAGGGTCATTCGGAAACAGTCTCTCTACCCTTCCAGGGTAGGGGTAAGGTTGCGTACATCCTACCCTCCCAGACTCCACATGGTGGGAATATACTGGGTTGTTGTTGTTGTTGTTGTTGCTGCTTGATACTATGCTTAGGATTTAAGCCTAATTGTATCAGCTGATAAGGAAGTCTTCTATAATGCATCTCATATGAAAAAGTTATCTGCATAAACGGTAGATCAAGAACTAATATTTGCCATCCATTTCAATGGACATATAAAGCACGCCACATTGTATTAACATAATAATGATCCAGCTATGCATTATAGAAGATGAACATCGATGCATCTATACCAACACCGATGAACATTACTATGTTTTTCCCTTTGAGTATTCCAAATTGTTGTTACATAGTAATTTAGACGTCCCTTTAAGTTCTATGAGTCCGTAACACAACTGCTACACAAAAGCCATATATACTTCTAAATCATTGGTTATATGGTTCCCGAAATTCCTGGTTTCTTAATATACACTTTCAAGATTATGCAACTGGAATTTGACAGTACAACATTTCCTTTTGCATTCTGAAGAAGTTAAGGACTTGTTCCTTTTCTTCTCTTCCTTTGTCTCTGTTTCTGAATTGAATTGCCATGTGGTAGGTCTGAAGTTATCAACGTCGCAACAGTTATTTCATGCTCAAACAGATTGTGCGTAACCAAGTTAATATGAATGACGATTTGCCTCTAGTGTAATGTTAATATTAAGCTGAAAAGTTATTAACTTGTATCTTCTTTGTTATAGTGTTGTGATTGAAACTTTCGTTTGCCTTTACACAGGGAGAAATGGGCAACCATCGCCGTGCTTAACCTGGTCAACGAGACTGAAAATTGCCAAGGGAACAGCGAGAGGTTTAGCTTATCTCCATGAGTGTAGCCCAAGGAAATTTGTCCATGGAGACATCAAACCATCCAACATTCTCCTTGATAATGAACTGCAGCCATTTGTCTCTGATTTTGGCCTCAATCGGTTGATTAATATCACTGGAAACAACCCCTCCTCTTCTGGTGGCTTTATGGGTGGAGCTCTTCCTTACTTGAAGTCTGCTCAACCAGATCGACCCAACAACTATCGAGCACCAGAAGCTCGAATCCCTGGTAACAGACCTACACAAAAATGGGATGTCTACTCGTTCGGGGTTGTCTTGCTTGAACTGCTAACCGGAAAGTCTCCTGACCTCTCAATTCCCACAACTTCCACTTCAACAGAAGTTCCAGATCTTGTAAGATGGGTAAGAAAGGGATTTGAGGAGCAAAATCCACTATCAGACATGGTGGAACCAATGTTGCTTCAGGAAATCCATGCTAAGAAGGAAGTACTTGCTGTATTTCATGTAGCTCTTGCATGCACCGAGGCAGATCCAGATATTCGACCAAGGATGAAAACTGTCTCAGAAAACATTGAGAAAATTGGAGCTTAAACTTTTGGCTACACTCATGTCAAGAAGTTCTTCAGTTCCAAGATTTTTTTGCATTTTTTCTTTCTCCGTGGGCTTCTTTAATCTTTATATTCCACTATAGAAGGTACAGAATTCCAGTGTGCTGCAACAAAATTTGCTCAATTTTTTAGCAGTTAATTAGTTGTTTATCTTTGTAATCTATTCCTGTTATTCTGAAGTTGAAACAATTTGTCTTAGTCAATAAAATTCATTCTTTGCTCATAGAACTTAAAAGGGAAAAACCTGCTTAAAGTTCACTAGGCGTAGGAGCTCAAGGGACTTGTTGTAATGGGAATGCATGCGAAAGGCAGGAACATTTTTTTTTTTTTTTGGAACAGGCAGGAACTTCCATTCTGGTTAACGAGATGCATATTGACCGTGAGCCACGAGAGATAATAGCCCAACCAAACTTCAATAACTCGCCCCAACCCATCTTGCAATCCACACTTTTCTTGCAAAAAATTATAGAAATATGACACTTCTTGCGGTGATCTTTAACTTTTGGCTCCAACTTGCTTTATGCGTAGAACTTCAAGGTCGAAAATTGAAAGTGTTGGCCATGAAACAAGTAAGGGGCAACACTTGTTAAGCTTGAAGTTCTGCCCACGAAGCAAGTAGGAACAAAAATTAAAGACCATTCACTTTGAGGATTATTTGTGTACTTTACCCATTTAAAGAGCTATTATTTAGCCACTATTTGATACGGAAAAAATATTTGGACAAAAATATTCCTAGCAAAATACGAAAAATTCCAGGAACGACTATTGGACTTTGAATATTTATTAGTTCAAACAACAACAACAACAACAACCCCCCAGTATAATCCCATAAATGGGGTCTGAGGAGGGTAGTGTGTACGCAGACCTTGCCCCTACCCTGAGGTAGGGATGCTATTTCCGAATAGACCCTTGGCACAAGAAGATGAAATGCGACAACAAAATAGTAACAACATAACCAGAAAATAGTACCAGCGAGCCATGAGTAAAAAAATATACATGGGAAAGCAATAGCAATAAGCAATATCAATAATCAATGCAGTGACGAGGTCCTAGAAAATAGTACGAGCACAACACGTACCTCTGGCATACTAACACTCAACACTGACTGACTAGACTTACACACATAACCTACTAACCTTCAACTATAATGCTCTCCCTCCATACCTTCCTATCAAGGGTCATGTCCTCGGTGAGCTGAAGTTGCATCATGTCCTGCCTGATCACCTTTCCCCAATGCTTTTTTGGCCGCCGTCTACCCCTCCTCATACTCATCAGAGCCAACAGCTCGCACCTCCTAACCGAGGCATCTAGACTTCTCCTCTGCACGTGCCTTAACCATCTAAGTCTCACTTCCCGCATTTTGTCTTCCATGGGAGCCACACCCACCCTTGCTCGAATATCTTCATTCCTAATCTTTTCCAACTTTGTGTGCCCGCACATCCATCTCAACATCCTTATTTCTGCTACTTTCATCTTCTGGATATAGGAAATCTTAACTGCCAACATTATGATCCATACAATATGGCCGGTCTAACTACCGCTCTGTAGAACCTGCCTTTAAGTCTTGGGGGCACCTTCTTGTCACACAAAACGCCAGATGCTAACCTCCATTTCATCCAGCCTGTCCCTATACGTCGTGTGACATTCTCGTCGATCTCCTCGTTCCCTTGGATAATCGACCCAAGGTACTTAAAACTTCCTTTCTTGGGGATGACTAGTGAATCAAGCCTCACGTCGCTTTCCACTTTCCCCGTAACATCATTGAACTTGCACTCCAATGACTCTTATTCCTGCTCAACTTGAAATCTTTTGATGTCTCCAAACCTCCTGCCTCTCGTCAACTCCTCCTCGCGTCTCATTAATCAGAACTAAATCATCAGCAAATAACATATACCATGGAACCTCCCCTTGAATATGGTACGTCAGTGCGTCCATTGCCAGAGCAAATAAGAAAGGGCTGAGTGCAGATCCTTGGTGTAACCCCATAACCACCGGAAAATGCTTCGAGTCTCATCTTACTGCCCTAACCTGAGTCTTGGCTCCATCATACATGTCCTTAATCACATTAATGTAAGCTACCGGGACACCTTTTACCTCCAAGCATCTCCAAAGAACCTCCATTGGGACATTGTCATACGCTTTCTTTAGGTCAATAAACACATTATGCAAATCCGTCCTCCTATCCTTGTACTGTTCCACCAACCTACGGATAAGATGAATAACTTCCGTAGTTGAACGACCCTACATGAATCCGAATTGGTTCTCAAATATAGACACCAACCTCCTCACCCTCGCTTCCACCACCATCACCCACACTTTCATCATATGACTTAGTAGCTTGATACCCTTATAGTTGTTACAATTCTGGATATCACCTTTGTTCTTGTACAACAGAATCATCGTACTCCACCCCTATTCCTATGGCATCTTCTTCGTCTTAAAAATAACATTGAACATCCTGGTTAGCCACTCCAAAATTCAACCGGGATCTCGTCCGGCCTAGTTCCTCTGCCCCTGTTCATCTTAGGCATAGCGCCAACGACCTTAATGCGCCCACAATACCTAAGATCACGGCGACTCTCAAAGTGCTCTAAATCACCCAACACAATGTCTCTGTCCCCTTCTTCATTCAAAAGTTTATGAAAGTACGTCTGCCATCTCTTCTTAATCATAGCCTCATCCATTAAAACTCTGTCTTCCTCGTCTTTGATGCACCTCATTTGGTCCAGATCACGATTCTTTCTCTCCCTCGCCTTGGGCAACCGAAATAACTTCTTGTCCCCGCTTTTTTCCCTAACTCTTCATACAAACGACTAAACGTTGCATTCTTGGCATCAGCGACCGCTAGCTCTGCCTCCTTCCTAGCCTTCTTATACCTTGCTATGTTCGCTCTTCTATCCTCCTCGTCTATACTCTGCACTAACTTCAAGTATGCCTCTTTCTTTGCTTCCACTTTTCCCTGAACCTCTTCATTCCATCACCAATCTTCTCTGTGCCCGCAGATTAACCCTTTGAGACCCCTAACACCTCCCTCGCAGCCTCCCTAATACAAGTTCTCCGTCAACGACCACATAACACTAGCATCCTCACTACTCCTCCAGGCCCCTAAAACCCTCAGCTTACCCTCCAAATCCTGTGCTTTATCCTTAGACAAAGCTCCCCACTTGATCCTCGAGCGACCTCATACAACCCGTTTCTTCCTCTTCATCATGATGCCGACATCCATCACCAATAGCCTATGCTGTGACACGAGGGACTCACTCGAGATAACCTTACAATCCTTGCACGAGCCTTTATCACTGCTCCTGAGGAGTAGATAATCAATTTGGGTCTTAGCCACCGTGCTACAGAAAGTAACCAAATGTTCATCCCTCTTGCGAAAGCAAGAGTTTTCTACAACCAGCTCAAAAGCCTTAGAGAAGTCCAACAGAGCCGTACCTCCTCCGTTCCTATCCCCAAATCCAAAACCGCCATGAACCTCACTGTAGCCTCCAGCGGACGTCCCAATATGCCCATTAAAATCCCCTCCTATAAATAACTTCTTAGAGGGAGGAATACCATGTACAACCTCATCCAACTCCTCCCAGAAGCGCCTCGTAGCCTCCTCATCTAAGACCACTTGGGGTGCGTAAGCGCTAATGACATTTAGGGTGAGCTCTCCAACCACTAACTTAATCTCCATAAGTCTATCATTCACCCGCCTAACATCACCCGCCTACCACAGTTTAAACCCGTCTGCGTCCTTCGCCCTCATTCCTACCCACCTAGTCTCCTGAACACATGCTATATTGACCATTCTCTTTTGGAGAAACTTAGCTAACTCTATAGACTTACCCGTCAGGATCCCTATGTTACATGACTCAATTCTCAACCTATAGGCTCCCTTGGTCCCCTTGCACCCCTTTCCCCTACCTCACCCATGCCCCTACCTCACCCATGCCCCATGCTCTACCCCTACCACTCCCGCCACTCCCCACCCCCCACCGCCCCCTGCCACCTCCGAGGGCATGACCTTATTCTACTATCATGGACCACCGCCACTAGAACCTACGACAAATAAAGGCAATTTCTAATGCAAAAACAAGTAACGTACCCACCTTTATTAAAAAACAAACTACAAGTAAAAGCACCCTAATAATTTGTATGTACCAAAATACGAACTAATATGACAATTTTAACTAGCGTAGGAGAAAGGGAACAAGAAATCAGGAGGTACCAACTCCTGAAAGTAAAACCTATAATGTAGTTTGGCGTACCTAGATCAAGAGCAAATCTGATTGGCTGGAGGTACTGATCCACCTCAAGGCTTTAAGCGAAACTTCCTTTTTCATATGAAAAAATAGAACCTCCAAACTCGTACAAAGACAAATATTTTCGAGAAAATAGCAGTGACCGAAATTGGACAGAGCGTGGCTGCCGACTAGTCCTCGAGTGGACCTCTCCTGAGCAATAATGGGGCCGAACCGACCACCAGCGGAGGGGATCTTGAAATGGTGGTAAGGATCTGGCTTAGTAGAGAAACTATTGGAATCCGATGTTTAAAGGCGTTAATATCAAATACTTATAAGTTCAAACTGTAGAAATTAATTTTCGGAGTTTCAAGTTCCTCTTTATGTGTAACTCCAACACCGTATGTTGGAGTTTGGAACTTATAAGAGTGAAGCTTCAGCATATGGTGCTAGACTTTAGAACTTTAGAAAACGGCCCTTCTCTGTTAATACACTTTACTGTATCCCAATATAAGAGGCCGACTTTTGAAAATTTTAAGGTAAAAGTCCAGTGCCTTATACTGGAGTAAAGTAAAACTTTTAATGCTTCGCATCTGCTAGTTTGAAAGTGAAGACTTAGAGGATGTTTGGATAGGCTTTTAAGCTGGTCAAGTCACCTTTTAAGTTTTTTTTTAGTTTTTTTAATGTTTGGTAAAATCAAAAAGTGTTTAAAATAAGTTAAAAATAGCTTAAAACAAGCCAAAAGCAAAAAGTTGGGCAATCCCAACTTATTACTTTTTGGCTTAAAAGCTATTTTTTCTGAAACGCCACTTTTTTTAAGCCAATCCAAATGGGCTCTTAACTACAGTCGCGTCGAAAGCAATTTGTATGTCTTCGAGCACTACATAAAAAAAGAGTATCACGTGCTGATTAACGGGCATCGATTTCTTGTTGTTTCTTCGGGCAATGAAAGAAAAAGAAAATAAGGAAAATAGTCCAGGAAGAGCAAGATCCGACAACGTTCATCATTCTAAAATCCATGAATTGTTAGGGTTTGAACTTATAAAGGTGAACCCAAATAGATATTCTTGGGATCTGAAATTCAAACAAATTTTCATACGATTGTGAAAGTGTGAACCCAATGAATGATTGTTGGGTCTTAGACTTATAAAGCTTTAAATCTCATGAGTTATTGTTGGGGTTCAAATTTATAAGGCTTTGAATATGTTGTTCCCAGAGGCACAAGTAAGTATACGTGGTCGTACAAGTAATAAAATAATAAGTCGAGTATCGAACCCATAGAGACTTGTATTAACCAACCACCATTTTTACCAGGATTATTATTCAGTCAAGTACTTCAGAGTTCAAAAGTGTGATTATACTATGCAATAATTCTAACAAGTAACTAATTTATCAAGCAACAAAATAAGTGTTGTGTATTTAGTAGAGACAAATATTTCAGGGTTGTGATCGATTCACTAATCTATTGTATTAACTCTCCCTATCATACAATTCACTCATGGTTGCTAATTAATTGAACAATTTCTCTCGTAGTATTCTCCCAAATTCCTACTCACCTATTCAAAATAGATTAACACTTATATTCCCGTGGAATCAATTTATTAAGAACGCATTAAGATTATGATATTTAATTAAGCATGATGACTAGATGTATTCCTATCCTAACCACAAATATGCCCTCCCCCTCCCCTAGAGTTAAGATCATGCTCTCTTCAATTCTTCTCTAATCTAAACATGGCTTTCTCAAGCATAGCATAGATAGTAAATAGAACCTAACTGTTGGCCAGACAACTAAGCAATTAATCACAAAATTGAAGAAACAACCATATATTAGTGAATTATAATCAATGTTAAGTCAATTTTAAACAACAATATTCATGGCAAAATCACAACCCAGAACTATAGGGTTTTAGCCACTCATGATATTATCAAAACAAATTTACAAGTGTTGAATAATTGAAATACTAAGAAAAGATGAAGAAAACAGAGGTATCCTCGCTCCGGGATGTTCCTCGTGTGTATTTTCCCTTCAAAATGGTGTCTCTCCTCTTAAAATATGATTAGTCATGCTTTTATACGCGTTTGGTAGGTCTTGGGCCGAAATAACCTTGTTCTGGACAAAGTAGGAGAGGTTCCCGTCACAAGCACCCAGGGCAGCGTGGGCGCTATCCCTGGCGCTGGGAAATTCTTGATTCTGGAAACTGTGCCACATGTGGCACCCACGCTGCCTGTGGCGCTGGAAATAGCCATTTCCAACTTTTTCCCTTTTTGGCTTTAATCTCGCACCTTTTGCCCCATATTTCCTATGTCTGATTCCTACATATAAAACACCACGAATTAACATAAATCAATACATTTCACATCCGAAATCCACGAAACACGAGTGAAATAAGAGGCAATGTGCATATATATATATATATATATATATATATATATATATATACACACACACACACACACACACACTTTAAGCCAAATATGAACATCCCACACTTAAACTCTTGCTCGCGCTCGAGCAATGGGACTATCAACCACACCCCAACAACGTACACATCTAAACTAGAGAGGAGCACTTGAATTTTTAACCATACAATCTACCCTTGACTATGATCGATACCGGCAATCAAGCACGAACAAACACATTTCACATTCTTCATGTTTTAAACATGCCCAAGTATAACATTTCAATTTAATCAACATATCTGTCACTACCCTACCTCAAGAGCTGACTAGTAGTTACTAAGCATACTCAACTCGCGCACTCACCTAACAAAATAAGTTTACACATTACCAATCCTTCATGAGACCATGTGACCTCACCAACAAACAAAAGAGTGAATATGGAATAGTCCACGCGTTCAAGTATGCCTTTGAACATAAATTAAGGACATCACACGATTGAATAAAATTCGATCACTCTCATAAATAATTTCATGTGCATCTTTGTAACGACCCAGCCGGTCGTTTTGTGTGTTGGGACTCCGTTCCCGTGAATTACTCTTTCCATAGCGGCTACTCGTGCCTTATGACTTGTGTGGGCAGGTAGTTCGATATTCAGAAGTGATTTGGCCAGTTCAGGAACACTTGGTTCCTGAAGGTTAACCTATTTGGCTAATTTTTGTTCCGAGCAGCATTTTGAGCAAACGACCTCGGAATCGAGTTCTGACAGCTCCAGCAGCTCCGTATGATGATTTCGTACTTGGGAGTATGTTCGCCTCGGGTTTCTGATGACCCGGGAGTATTTCGGCACCTGAATTGGAATTCAGGATTTCATAAGATTTGGAATTCAGCCTGGAATTGGACCTCGTGATATCATGGTCCGAATGGAATTTCAGAACTGGCAATAGTTCCGTATAGTCATTTATGACTTGTCCGCAAAATTTAGGGTCATTTCGAGCAGTATAGACTCGTTCGGCGTATTGGTGAGCCATTTGAATTTTCTTGAAATCCTAAATTTGAAACTAAGGGGTTTTGGAGAGTGATTTATAGTTTGGATGATGTTTTCAGTGTTCTGAGAGCTCGATCAAGTCCGTCATGTGATTTGGGACTGGTTGGTATAATTTATTGAGGGCTCGGGTGGGCCCAGGGGTCTCCCGAACCCCGATCGGGGTCAAAAACCAGCAATTTGCATAGCTGGTGGGAATTTTCTTGTGTGACCGCACCTGCGATCCATGAGCCGCAGGCGCGAGGCTCGCACTAGCGGAAAATCAATCGCAGGCGCGGCTCCTTCCGCAGGAGCGTCCTTTCTTCCGCAAGAGCGGCTCCGCAGGAGTGGAGCAGACTCCGCAGGCGCGACATTCCCCAGGGGCCCAGGCCATCGCAGGTGCTGCCAATTTCCCGCAGGTGCGAGTCCGCACTTGCGATCCAAAGTCTGAAAGAGCGAGAATTTCCCCCAGTGCCCAGGCCTTTTTCCACAGGAGCGACCCTTTTCCCGCAGGTGCGAGTCCGCACTTGCGATCCAAAGGTCGCAGGTGCGGAAACTGCTGGGCAGTCCTATAAATAGCCCACTTCGTGAATCTTCTTCCCAAAAACAGATTTTTCCTCCATTGTTGCACACCCCAAGAGCTCTAGAGCAATGATTTCGGCCTAATTACTCAGGTAAGTAATTTTTAGGCCTCCTCATGTTGAATCCTTCAAATCTTTGGGAATTTCCTCTTCCAAATTCATAGAAATTCATAAGAAATTGTTGGGGAGAATAGAGGGTTTTGAGGAAAATG
>ML296195.1:2895-13846 GCA_005239495.1 Nicotiana undulata
CATTCTTCCTAAAATTCCAAAATTTGACCCCGGGCCCACGTGGTCGAAACTCGAGGTTCGGACCAAAACCCGATCACCCATATCCCCACGATTAAGAATATACAATTTGTTTTAAGATTCGACCCCAAATTGGGGTTGAATCACCCAAAAATCCCAAAAACCTAACACTACCCATTTACCCCAATTTCTACCTTAAATTGCATGTTTTAGGCTTAGGAATTCAATAAAGATTAATGGAAAATGAAGAAAATAAGTTAAGATTCACTAACCCACGAAGTATTGGTGAAAGGAAGCTTCAATGGATGCCAAAGGGGTTTGGAGAAGGAGGAGTTCGTGTATTTTTATGAAAATCCCGGAATAACACTATTTTTGGACTTTAATATTTCACTGGGCAATTTCCGCACCTGCGGAAGGGGGCTCGCGCCTGTGGGATCGCAGGTGAGGAAAAAAGATCGCACCTGCGGACTTGGGCCAGCCCAGAAGGGGGCGCACCTGCGGAAGGGAAGCCGCTCCTGCGGAGTTTGGTCGCCCCTGCGGGAAAACCCGCACCTGCGATGGCCTGGACCGCACCTGCGGTCACGTGCCTGCGGACTTTCGGCAAGGGGCTGGGGATCGCACCTGCGAGGCTGGGACCGCAGGGGAGGTCCCGCACCTGCGGCTGGGCAACCGCACCTGCGGTCACACCAGTTGCTGTGCACCAGCNCCCTTCCAAATATACCAACAAGTCCTAAATCACTAAGAGGACTCGCTCGAACCTTTGGAACACGAAAAACAACAGCGGAACTCGAAATCAAACCCCAAAACTTATTTAATCAAATCTTAAGAACTTTAAAATTCTAGAATTCATTTCAATACGTTGAACTGGCCTAAACTGCTCGGAATGACTTCAAACTTTGCAGATAAGTTATAAATGACACCAAGGAACCATTCCCGGTCTCAGAATCTCACTCGGACGTCGGGAACATAACATCACTTTCCAAGCCGCATTTCAAATTCTTTAAAACCTCCAAAATCTCATTTTTGATCCGAAACCTCTCAATTCACGCCCGCTTTACACCAAATTTTACAGATAAGACAAATAATATATAATAAACCTGTTCTGGGCTCCGGAACCATAATACGGGCCCGGTAACACGGTTTTCACATAATTATTCACTTTCATATTCCATTATTATTTTCAGAAAATAATTTCTTTTAAAAATTCATTTCTCGGGCATGGGACCTCGGAATTCGATTCCGAGCTTATGCCCAAGTCCCATATTTTCCTACGGACCCTCCGGAACCGTCTAATCACGGGTCCAGGTCCGTTTACCAGAAATGTTGACCAAAGTCAATTATATTCATTTATTAATTATCAAAACTCATTTTTATCAAATTTTCACATGATAGCTTCCCGGCTACACGCCCGGGCTGCGCTCGCATATCAAGGTGAGACTAACGGAGGCTCTCGGAGCCTCGAAACACAGATATATCTTGAATTACATAAGATGACCTTTTGGGTCATCACAACTGGAAATTAACTTAACCATTTAATGATTGGCTTTCCTGACAATGGGGTCCGGCGCCATCACGACCTTATGGATTTTGGGTCGTGATAGTCGCGGGTTGGATTTCTTAGTATGGCCACTTCATTGCTCTTCCATCTTCATTTTCAACAATCTCTGTTGCTAGTGTGTTTGTCGGCGACATTATCATGCTCCATGGACCACTCCGGGTCATAGTTAGTGATCGAGATGCTAGGTTCCTTTAATCTTTTTGAAAAGAAATCAATCGCTTTCAAGGAACTACTTTGGCCATGAGTACCGCCTACCACCCACAAACGAATGGTCAATCCGAGTCCCTTAACAAGTGCATTGAGCAATACCTTCGTTGTTTTGTTGCTGATAGTGACCATGATTGGATTCAAGTACTGCCTTGGGTTGAGTTTTGGTATAATAAATCATATCATACTTCAGCAGGAATGACTCCATTTCAAGCCCTATATGGTAGAGAGCCACCCAATCTACTTCGTTATATCTTGGGCAGCTCCTCTGATGATTTACTGGAGAAGTATATGCTTAAACGAGATGAAGTACTGGATAATTTGAAGTCAAATTTCCTTAAGGCTCAACATCGAATGAAGTTAGTGGCGGATAAGAAGCGCACTGATGCACAGTTTGAGGAAGGTGACTGGGTATATTTCAAGCCCAAATCGTATTTCCAGGTCTCCATGAGACTCCAACGCCATCATAAATTGGGCAGAAAGTATGTTGGACCCTTTAAGGTTGTTAAGAGGATCGAAAATGTGGCTTACAAATTGAACTTACCAGATTATGCTCGCATCCATCCCGTTTTCCACATATCGTTGCTCAAGAGGTGTGTAGGATAACCTAATCAACAGGTCATTCCCTTGTTCCCTCAAGAACCAGAATCTGTAGCTAATGCAAACCTTGAGGACAAGGTTTTAAATTCACAAGGAGGTAATGTTATGAATGAGAAAGGTTTGTCTAATAATTGGGAAGACATGGTGGACCAAGGAGCTGAGGTGGATAATAGAGGCAGAGGTCAAAGGATTAAAAAGCCAAATTGCAGACTTGGTGACTATGTTGTGAACCATGGTTAGAGGATAGGGGTTAATTAGTGGAGTGGGGGACAAGGAATCTGGTGTATAAAAATGGCAGAGTCTTGGACCTATTAACTAGGCTGAATGTTATGAATGCTCTGTACCCTTCTCACCCTAAATTCTTCTGATATCCCATCTCCTTCTTCTAGTGTCTCATCCCCTTCTATTTAATGTTTTATTGTTAGTTTTTCCCTGTAGCTTCCAGTTAGTAATGAAAACAAGTTTTATTGTTGCCGTGAATCTTTAAAAAGGGCTTTCAACTATAATTTTCACCCAGTTTTACGACGAAATGTCCTATTTTTCATCTTTTACAAAGAAACCAAAAGCCTATTAGTTTTGGAACAAACGGTGAAAAGAACGGTTTAAACTTTGACAAAAAGGATTTTCCAGCCATTACTAATCACTTCAACCGCAATGGAGAAGCAGATGCCCAAGAAATAATCTTTGAAATATTTTTCATGGCTTCCTGCCGAAGTCTTTAATGCGTTTCAAGAACAAGATTCTTTTTGAGGGAACAGGAATCAGTGTTTTACACTGTTGAGCAAAAGGATGAATATGGAGAAGCCTCTGCCTCACTTATTCAAATTAAGCCTCTGCTTTTCTGTGATTATGCGTTAAACAATTTGTTAATTTCTATTAACTCACAGCTATAACTATATATTCTTCCTTTAATTTAACACAAGTTTAGTAACCACATTGTCCATGATGTCACAAAGTTTAATATTTCTCTTCTTTAAATATGTCTCTTTGATGTCACAGCAAAATTATATTACCTTTATAAAATGGCAAAAATACATAAACAGATATCTTAAGTTGGCTTCCAACTTATCTAATGAGCATCTAGATACCTCCTCAACTCAGTGTCGGCTCAAGGGGAAGCCATTCAAGTAATTACTTTAGACCCCACCTAGAATTGAAGGCCCCAAAATTTTCAAATTGTATTGTATTACATATTATAAAATTATTAATAAAAAATTTATTAGTTAAATTTTATACTTTTTTGTTTGGAATGTGATAGAGGTTATTCAAATGAATAAATTTAGTTAATGAATATGTATTATAAAGAATATATTATGCTATTATTTTTTCGAAATAGACTTTAACTATTTTAAATATATAAAATTATATTGACATCTATCTATGGTACAAAATTGAGATTATCAGATTATGAGAATTTATAAAAATATTACTTTATCTTAATTGTTATTATTGTTTCTTATAAAATATTATGCAGATCTTAGTGATTAGAATTACCAAATATTTGCAATGATAAAAGCTAGTGGTAAATGAATGAATGATACACGTACAAGATGGACGGTATACAATCATTATAAAAAACAAAAAATAAAAAATAAAAAAGATTTATTAAATTTTCTTATATAAATTTAAGGCCTCTGATTGAGATTTTCTTTAGGCCACAAACATCGTTGAGCCACCCCTGCCTCAACTGACATAAGTGCATCTGGTAAACCTCTCCCGCTAACATAGCATAATATTTATTTTCCATGCAACGTGAAGGCCCTTCTAATTATACTTTTTTTTCTTCATATTAACCCCATTATCTCTTAACCCAATTTTATTCTCTTCCTCTCTCTTCCAAAAAAATAATAAAATCCACTCTTTCCAATTAGTTGTATTTTATATATCAAGACAGAAAGGAGGAGGAGGGAGTGGAAAGAATTGAGGCAAGGGCTTTTTTTATTATATTCTTTTACACGTATCGTTTTCTATTTGTTTGGAATTCGGGGCAAGAAGAAGTAGAAAGTCGGGCATAGGGGAGAGGTCTCTTTTAATATTTTTTTTTCTTCAGTTAATCCTCAAAATTACACGTATCATTCTTTTATTTGTTACTTTAACTTGTCATTCGCGAGTGCAACTCACGCTTGAGGTCTATTGGGGTGTGCATAATTTGGTAAATACCGAGTTACTGACGAAACAGAACTTCCCAAATGTGAGAGGAGGGTTATCTTCTTCCAAAGTGGATGATCAATTGTTTTAGTTGTTCTTTCTTTCCCCCAAGTATACGCATCTTTCAATAGAATATAACGGCAAGAATACGCATCTTTTAGTAGAAGTTCTACAAGAAGCTTCCAATGAAGTTGATCATCAAATTGCTAATGTTGAAGATCATCCAATTGATCCAGCTGTTGAAATGATCAAGAAACTCATAAAATTCCACTTCCACAACAAGCAATACCACAAGCACAATTCCCAAATTATGAGGCATGCATCATAGGGAGGATACAATGTAACCTAAATTGCCAATTCAGACCCTATTTTCCGTAGAAAAAAAATATGATTACAAGATAACGACAAAGGTTTACACCAAACAGAATTTCAAACTGGCTAAATGCCATAGAAGACAACAACAACAAAATTTTGTTGACAATAGATTGGTAGAAGCCAAAAATATACTATCTGATTTATTGGGTGTAAGTGCAAGGCTCCTTAGAGAAAAAGATGAATGCAAAGATACTACGAAAGAAAAAATGGATATAAAAGATGCAACAATTCAATATCTGTGGCAGTAAGTATAATCATATTCTTTAGCTTTAATATACCATAGAAGCCTACAAGAAAAATAAATTTTGCAATAAGGTATTTGAGGAAAAAAAAGCCTCATTGTTTATAAGGAACTTTGGATAAAGCAATCCATTCTATCACTAACTGAATTAAAACCATTCAGAATGTAGTTTAGTCTCTTATTAAAAAATGCTCTCCAAAGATGAAAAAATTCTTACGGGTCAGAATTGTTAATTCTCATTAATCTTGGTGATGTGATTGTCTTAATCTTAAGTAACTTTCAATTGTCTTATGTCATTAATTTCATTCAAAATTTGAAATATGTAGAGCATCATGCAATAAAAAATGGCTTGGAACCCAACACAGATATTTGTTAAAAGCTAATCATCTTATTTTTAAAACGCAGAACTAGAGGAGGAAATCAAGCTCAACACAACCCCGCGCCACCAGGAGTTCTACCGAACCTTGCGCCAGCAGGAGTTCCACAAACTATCATGCCACCAAGACTTCAACAAACCAACATGCCCCAAAGATTTCCACAAAACATTAGACCATTAGGACATCAATATAGACAAGTGCCACAACAACATCAGCCTCCTAATGGGTATTAAGTGACACATGTTTGGTACTACGTGACTATTCACTATCGCTACTATGCGCTGCCTCAATATACCTACTATAGGTCACCTACATACTCCCATAATGTTCCGTCGCCGTATCCCCATTATTGGACACCTCAATATCCACAACGACCTAATGGGGCACCAGATGTTGGACAATAAATTGGGGAGAACTCCAATTACCAGTACATAAAAATATAGCAGAAGTATATGATCACCTATAGAAATCTTTCAAATTATTTTTAGAGTTAATGCTTTGTTTAATGGTCCATATTAAGAGTCACAAAATTTCTTATACTACAAGAGAAGTCACTGTACAGGAAAATTTCTTGATTCTTTGTACACAAATTCCTAAGGTTAGGGCAATTATTAACTTGATTGTTACTTCCATTAAAAGATAATTTCCTCTTCGTTCCTCTCAAATTGTATTGAATAAATCAGAAATACATACGAAAATTGAAAATTAACTATAGAGTTTGTTTGGAAATGTGAAATTAACAAGTTAGTGGTTAATTAGTTATTACGACTAAAGTGCAAATAATGAAGGGGCATAGTAAGAATAATAACCAACTTAGTCTATAATAGAGACTAAGTTGGTTATTACTGTAGCTAACTGTAATTGCGCTTCAGCTCATTCTTCTCTCTTCCTCTTCTCTATGAAATCAAAGCTTTGTCTCTGAATTCTTCTTGCATGTGTAAATCGAGTTGATATTTGCTCAATCTAGAGCAAATTAACATGCTATCAGAGCAGCAATCGATCAATTAGAGTTGTTATCCGTGAAAATCTAGAAAATCAGTTAAGTTCAGAGGCCACGAAGGTGCAACAATGGTGGACGATGAAATTGGACAACTTCCTCACAATCATCCACTATACCTAAAGGATTCAGACTCACCGGGAACAACTTTGGTAGCTCTCAAACTCACAAGGCCAGAAATTATGCCCTGTGGAGTAGACTATGAGAGTGGCTCTCCTAGTGAAGAACAAATTAGGTTTTGTGGATGGAACCTGTCTAAAAACTTCATATAGAGGTGAATTGGCAGCACAATGGGAGAGATGTGACGCAGTAATCATCTCATGGCTTAGTAGCACTGTAGCGGCAGAGTTGGTGCCAAGCATCATGTACGCTTCAAGTGCGATAAAAATTTGGGACGAGTTCAAAGAAAGGTTTGACAAAGATGATTTGACTAGAATTTACCAAATTTCTGCTGACATTGCGGCCCTGAAGAAAGGTACAGATTCTATGACTTCTTACTTCTCAAAGTTGAAAGACATGTGTAATGAATTGGATATCCTAACACCTTTACCCTCATATAACTGTGAAGAATCACATCCATATGTTGATCACCTAGTGAGACAAAGGCTTCTACAGTTTTTAATGGGGTTAAATGAGAGTTACAATCATGTGAGGAGTGCAGTGTTGCTAAAAAGGCCAGTTCTTACTGTGAATCAAGCTTATGCTATTGTAGTGCAGGAAGAAAGTCAAAGGGAACTAGAGGTAGTTGAAATAAATAGGGAGCCAATGACTATGTTTGTAGGGAAAGGAAATCAGTTCATGAAAGGGAAGAAACTAGGTGTGATTTGTGAACACTGTGGATACAAAGGGCATCATTTGAAAGAGAATTGCTACAAAATTGTTGGATATCCTGCAGATTTCAAAAGTAAGAAGAAGAGCTAGTTTCCTACAAAAACCTATGCTAATAATGTTAATGGAGAGAAGTATCAATGAAAAATCAACCACAAGGAAATTACATGACTAAGGATCAGTACAGGAACTTGGTGATCCTGTTGACAAAATCATCTATAGAAGGGAGTTCCAACAACACAGCAAGCTCAGCAAACATGATATGTATAAATTCATTGCTATATCATGCAAGATTATATGATTGGATAGTAGATTCAGGAGCATCACACCATAGCACTTTTTGTGAAGAAGTTTTAGAAAAATTAAAGAGAATCAGTAAAGAAACTAGTAGAGGAGTTCAAATACCCACAAGAGGCAGATCAGAAATAGTACACAAAGGTGATGCAACAATACTAGAAGGGTAAAAGATTAGGAATATTCCACATGTGCCTAACTTCAAGTTCAATCTCATTTCACTCTCCAAGCTGATTAGAGGTTTATGTTGTTCAACTTGCTTCTACCTTGGTTTTTGTGTGTTTATGCACCAAATATGGAAGTGTTGAGAACGTTACTGCCCAAGTTTCTTGGTGTAAAAGGTAACAGTTTACTAGGTTTACTCGCACAAAGACAACTTTGTTGCATCTCGATCAATATGAATATTTTGTCGCTACATTAGCACGTAGTGTGAATTATTTCTCCTACAATGGCAAGGAACACCAAGTTAGCATTTTTCCATGGAGTATTGGTTTCAATCCTAACGAGGAAACATCAATGGCTACCGTTTGGATTTCCTTACCAAGCCTATCATCTGATTTGTTTGCTCGTCGTTAGTTAGTGTCCATAGTTGCTGCTGTTGGGAGGCCAATCACAGTGGATAAGGCGACTCAGGTGAGTTTGAGACCTAGTACGGCGAGGGTAAGAGTGATTGTGGACTTGTTGGACAAGCTTCCAAACAAAATTAAAATTCAAAGTATCGACAAACAGACTGGAAAAATTATTGATGAAGTGCAGGAGGTGGTGTATGATAATTTGTCATTATATTGTTCTCATTGTAAGCACCAAGGCCATTATGAGAGTTCATGTCGACAACTCGTGGCCAAAACTCATGAGAATGTTCAGGTTGATGAAGGTACTGTGGAGAAGTTTCAAGGAGATTTGAGGAAGTTGTTGGACGCTAAAAAACTCCAGCAGGTTGTTTAAGGAAAAGGCTTGGATGGAGCTAATAATAATGGGGATAATTCACTAGTTGGGTTTCAAGGATCTGCTGCTAATAAGCTGCTAAGTACAACAACTGTTGCTAGGAATATTAATGCTACAGTTCCTGTTGAAACAACCTTGGGGAGGGTTTCTCAGGACTTAGCTGCAGCTGGGCAGAATGGTAAAGATTCTAGAGTTGAATTAGACGCAGTAGGGAATGCAAATCCAATGAATACAAGTGCAATGCAAGTCACTAAAGGGCAAGGGCAGAATATAGGTCAACAAGCTACTCTTGTTCAGGTTTCTCAAGAGCTGAAGGATGCTAATGATTCTGTGATGGATCAAGCAGTTATGGATCCTTATCGAGCTGCAGCTGGGGTTGCTAAACTTACTGCTGATCGAGCAACCAATGCCAAGAATCATGCAACTAATGTAGTAGTAGGACGCGTTGAGAAATCTAGAATTGAAGCAGCTACTGTATGTTCAAAGTTGGAGGCTACTGTTGCATTGAATGCAACTGGTGACCGAGCTACTGTTGGGGCTACTAAATCTACTGCTACACTTGTTGATTTAGTTGAAAAACCAGTAGGTGACCTGCATAACAAAATGATAGGACTGGGCAACATGCAGTACAATCAGCTGGAGCACTACATTTCAGTGTTTGCGATGGTGATGCCCAGTTTTCAAGTGACATCCAGGCTACAAATAAGAGGAAGATGAGGTTAGTGATAGTGAAGAACAAAGAGATGAAGATATCCTACTTTCAAGTAGCTCACCAACAATGCCGAAAAACAACATTGCCACAAGTTCTCCAAAGACAAAGTTGAGCCCTCTCGCACCATCTTTTATGCCGTCAAGGAAGGCGATGATCACAACACATTATAGAGCCCTTTCGGACGCTTTGGAAAATCCAACACCACATAAATTTTCACTTTCTCCTGGTGCACAACTGCTTCAATCTCCAGGTAAGAACATCACAAAAAATATTCAATCGCAAGCCTCCATTGTTAAACCAAATATGATTGAAGGAGTTGTCACTAGGCAACTCCCTATGTGAGTTTCAAAGCAAAAGGTGCCTACCCTAATTACATCTACGAGGTCCAACCGTTCCAAAAAGAAAGCATGAAGTTTGAAAAAATATTGAAGAAGTTTGATGAAGATGACAAAGATGAAGAAGTTGCAAGTTTGGACAAGAAGGGACAAGACTCAAATTACTACTACATCTTGTTCTACCATTTTATTAGTATAGTCATTTGTAATATCATCACAGAGTATGTTATAAACTCTTTGATGATCATAGAATATTTAGTGCTTTCTAGCTCTTACTTTTTACATGCTTGTTAGTAGGTGAGGTTATTTTATACCTCAATAGAATTAGTATGGTAAGGTTAAGCCCAGTATGTGGTTGCTCATGTCCTATGCCTTTGGGAAAATATCCAAACAGCTATGAGATTATATGCCCTCCTGAGACTTTGCCGGCAGCTACACCATGATCCTTTACATAAGGATGCCATCATAAGGCAATGTGAGGCGCAAATGAGTAATTATATAGCCAAGGCATAGAGGAAACACTACCTGTCACGACCCAAAACCGGTCCAGATCGTGATGGCGCCTAACGGTGGGGTTAGGCAAGCCAACGAACAACAATAACAATGAAAGTGCGGAATACAATAACGACATGGGGCAAGGCCGTAGAAACAAGCTGATCCACAGCTAGGCCCAATATATATACAACCCCGACAACTACAACAAGTGTGTGCCAGGACTAGTGTCACAGTGTCAACGGGCGGCTACATAGATACAACTGTAGAAAATACATATACAAAATATACAAGCTGCAGTCTGGAACAAAAGACTGAGCAAAAGGAAACTAGAAGGCTCCAGAAGTGCTGTCAGGGGAACGCCAAGAAGATCGCTCACCGTCTAGAGCAACCCCGCGGTCAGTATCTATCAACAGGCGGACGACCGGACGGACCAGCCTCAGTACCTGCACAGTCAAGTGCAGAAAAGAAGGAAAGTGCAGCATGAGTACATATAAACAAATATGTACCCAGTGAGTATCCCGTCTAAACTCGTAAAGAGTAGTGACGAGAGGTAGAATACATACTCACTAAGGTCCGGTACATAATGAAACAAAACACATGCTGAGCAATGAATCATGTGAGATAGTACATCACGTATAAGAACATGTAAGCAACAATCAATAACTGATCTTAAACATAGTCTCCTTTTGTAAACTATTCATAGTTATATTTCTTGTTCTCTTACTCATTAACCGAAATGACTTATCTTTAGTCTCAGTTGTTCACTTCACAGTACTCTGTATTGTTTCTCAACTCACCCTCGTACGATACCAACTTAATGCAAATGCAGATGAGTGCAATGC
>ML296196.1:2097-12728 GCA_005239495.1 Nicotiana undulata
AACATCATCAACCTTCGTGCTTTACACTCTTCCTCACCAAACAATAACAGATAAATGGCAAGGAGTACAGCATAGTGGAAATAAGCAGTTCAAAACACCCGGCAAGGGGGAAACATCAATTAGTAGCTCAAGAAATGCCCGGCAAGGGTCTCAGCTATAACCAATCACCTCAATCGTATACTCTACACTTGTATTACCATTCGCATCAACACTTCTCAAACTTAACAGACAGTACTTTCAATCAAGAATAAATTATCAAGTAAAGACAATCTCATAATAAGCTAAACATGGAAGAGATACTATAATTTCTATCAAAATAGACTCACGGGCATGCTTGACTCACATTGCATAGGTACTCGTCACCTTACCTATGCAATGAACATGATAATCACTTAGCACATAGCAATTAATACCTATTCCCTCACAAAAGTTAGGCAAGACACTTACCTCGGTCCAAAGTATAGCAATCAACCCTCTAATACCGCCTTTTCTTTTGAATTCAACTCCAGAACAACAATATCTAGGCATAATTAACTTAAGTATATCAATAATAACTCAATAACACCATCCCATAGCCTAAATACACAATTCCTACCATTCTTTCAAAATTTCCAAAATTCGACCCCGGGCCCACGTGGTCCAAACTCGAGGTTCGGACCAAAACTCGTTCACCCATTACCCCACGAGTTAAAATATATGATTTGTTTCAAGATCCGATCCCAAATTGAGGTTGAATCACCAAAATTTCCCAAAAACCTAACTCTACCCAAAATCCCTAATTTCTACTTAATTTCCATGTTTTTAGGCCTAGATTCTAGTGGTTGTTGAAGATAAATGGAAGAAAATAGAGTTGGAATCACTTACCTATTGAGTTATGGTGATGGAAATCTTCAAAATCACCTAAGGGGAAGTGGGGAAGAAGAGGTTTGAGAAGAAGTGGGTTAAATCCCGTAATGTTTCTGTTTTTGGGTTATTAAAATCACTAGGCAAAATTGCCCTTCGCGTTCGCGGACCACTGGCCGCGTTCGCGAAGGGTTGGCAGCTGGGACCTATGCATTCGCGGAGCCAGGGACGCGTTCGCGAAGGTCTAACTTCCTAGGCTTCCGCGTTCGCGAGCCTACGCACGCGTTCGCAAAGAATAAACCTACCCTGCCCCCCAGCCTACGCACGCGTTCGCACCCCTGGGGACGCGTTCGCGTAGAAGCACTGTTCAGTGCTCCGCGTTCGATTCTCCCTCTACGCGTTCGCGTAGAGTAAAATCCCAGGCCACAATAATTACCCTTCGCGTTCGCGAGCCCTTGGCCGCGTTCGCGAAGGGTATTAAACCAGACACCAGCAAATTATCAAAACACCAGATTTTTCATGCATTTCACATCCCGTTAGCTACCCGAAACCCACCCAAGCCCTCGGGTCTCAAACCCAAAGACACACACGTCTCCCAATACATCCTACGGACTTATTCAAGCTTTTAAATCATCAAAACATCATCAAAATCAACAAATTAAACCTCAAAACTCATAGAAATTTCTCGAAACTTCATAAAGCTTAACTTATCCGATTTTAATCTGAATCACGTCATTTCAAGTTCGTTTTACATCAAATTTCACAGATAAGTCACATAACATATAATAAACCTGTTCCGGACTTCAAAACCATAATACGGGCCCGGTAACACGGTTTTCACATAATAGTTCATTTTCAAAATCCTTTATTATTTTCAGAAAATAATTTTCTTTAAAAATTCATTTCTCGGGCTTGGGACCTCGGAATTTGCTTCCGGGCATACGCCCAAGTCCCATATTTTCCTACGGACCCTCTGGGACCATCACATCATGGGTCCGGGTCCGTTTACCAAAAACGTTGACCAAAGTCAACTTTATTCAATCAAAATTCCATTTTTTATCAAATTTTCACATAGAAGCTTCCCGGCTACATGCCAGGGCTGCGCACGTATATCGAGGTGAGATTAACGAAGGCTTTCGGGGTCTCGAAACACAGATTTAGCTAGAATAACTTAGGATGACCTTTTGGGTCATCACATCAACAACCTTGGAAACCAAGTGCAGCCCCATTACTTATACCCAAGAAGTTTAGAATGCCTGATATCCCCAAATACGATGGAACAACCGACCCACGTGATCACGTGACTGCTTTCACCACTGGAGTAAAAGGTAATGATTTGACAAAAGAGGAGATAGAATCAGTCCTTGTCAAAAAAATCGGAGAAACACTCACGAAAGGAGCTTTAACCTGGTATTCTCTTCTCCCTGAAAACTCTATAAATTCTTTTGCTGAACTTGCAGATTCGTTTATAAAAGCACATTCTGGTGCACAAAAAGTTGAAAAACGAATGGAAGATATATTCAAGATAAAGCAAGGAGACAAGGAATTGCTCCGTGAGTTTGTAGACAGGTTTCAAAGGGAAAGAATGCAATTACCAAGGGTGCCTGACAACTGGGCAGCCATGGCATTCACAAGTAACTTGCACGAGAAAAGTTCAGAAGCCACGAGACGACTCAAAGAGAGTCTAAGAGAATTTCCAGCCACGACATGGAATGATGTGTACAATAGGTATAGTACTAAACTAAGGATTGAAGAGGATATAATTACACGATCAAAATATGAAGAATATCACATAACAAGACGCCTAGAATCAGAGAAAAAGTCAGGTAAACACAGGTATGATCCTTACTTAGGACCCTCGAGACGTGATTTATGTCCCAGGTTCGAAAACAGAAAACCTTCGGGAAGAGATACAAACTCATCCTCATGTAGATCTAAGAGGGATCAAGATGAACAATTCCGGGATATTACCCGAATTGGACACCATAACTTTAATATAAGCAGCACTGAGCTCGTTTCAATACTAAGAAGTATGGGAGATAAAGTTAAATGGCTGAAAGAAATGCGTTCTAAATCCTAGCAGGAGGAACCTCGATCAATGGTGTGAATTCCACAATGATCACGGCCATAGAACAACAGATTGCAGATATTTACAAAGTGAAGTAGAACATCTATTAAAGCAGGGTTATTTAACAAACTTGTGTAGTGATAAAGGTAAACAGGCATATATGAAGAACAGGCAGGAGTCACCAAAACCACCCTCCCCAAAACAGACTGTTAACGTCATACATGGAGGAGAAGAGGTAAACGATATAATCTGTCAGCTAACCTCAAAAGCCACGAACACGCATGGAAAGCGGGTTCGAGAAGAAATGAGAGAAGAACAAATATTTTTTGACGATGCAGACTTTGGTGGATTGACACTTCCACACAATGACGCGCTGGTAATAAAATTCCCTTCCAAATGGGGAATACGGCAGATCAGGGGTGATCAGCAAACCTCGAGGAATATTAATTCAATAACTCTTAACAACAAAAGAGACGCGGAAGAAACAACGAATTGTCAAACAGAGGCTCATCAACAAACAGGTATGGAACAAACTTCTGATCAGCTACGTACCAAAGAATAGATATTCCATAGGTACGAAGGAGGATAATAACAAAACAAATCCTGTAATCATCAAGAATGAGCCAGAACATGTAGACATAGACTCTAGACCATATTTCATTCATGAATCAGAAGAAGAAGAACATATCAAAACCACTGCTAAAGAACTCGAGGTTGTTTCCATATGGGAACAAAAGCCCGAAAGGAAACTTTACATTGGCGTAAAGTTGTTAGAAAGATTAACTCTAGAACAAAAAGGTACGTTTGTCAATTATTTAAAGGCTAATGAGGATTGTTTTGCATGGTCCCACTCAGATATGATAGGTATCCCACCGGAAGTGATGACTCACAAGTTAAACAAAGATCCATGATTCGTACCTATTATACAAAAGAAACAAAAACAAGGATCTTTCAAAAATCAAGTGATCGATGAAGAAGTTCAAAAGCTTTTAAATATAGGTTCGATACGAGAGGTAAAGTACCCTGACTGACTAGCTAATACCGTAGTTTTCCCCAAAAAGAACGGCAAATGGCGGGTATTTGTCGATTATACTGATTTAAATAAAGCATGTCCTAAAGATTCATTTCCCTTGCCACATATAGATCAAATGATCGATGCAACCGCAGGTCATGAATAGTTAAGCTTTTTAGATGCATATTCTGGTTATAACCAAATCAAAATGGAACCCTTGGATGAAGAAAAGACTTCCTTCATTACTAACCGGGGGACCTATTGTTATAATGTTATGCCTTTTGGGTTAAAAAATGCAGGTGCCACTTATCAAAGATTAGTGACAAAAATGTTCCAAGAACATTTGGGCAAAACAATGGAAGCTTACATAGATGATATGCTTGTAAAGTCAATACAAGCGGTAGATCATCTACAACATCTCTCTATCACTTTTTATATTTTACGCAGGTACAATATGAAGCTCAACCCGGAAAAATGTGCCTTCGGAGTAAAATCTGGTAAATTTTTGGGATTCCTTGTGTCTAACAAAGGAATAGAGGTAAATCCAGCACAAACAAAAAGCTATAGAAGAAATACCTGAAATTTTGAGAAATAAAAAAGAAGTCCAAAGATTGACAGGAAGAATAGCAGCTCTAGGGAGATTTATTTCTAAGTCTTCCGAAAAGAGCTTTAAATTCTTTGCAGTTCTTAAAAAGAAAAATCAGTTCGAATGGACTAAAGAATGTCAACAGGATTTAAAAGACTTGAAGGTTTACTTGTCAAAACCACCATTGCTATCAAAACCATAAGAAGGGGAAAGATTATACATCTAACTGGTTGTCTCAGAAATTGTCGTAAGTGCAGTACTGGTAAGAGAAGAAAGAGGTAAACAATCTCCCATTTATTATGTAAGCAAAACGTTATTAGATGCAGAGACTAGATATTCACATCTAGAAAAATTAGCTTTAGCTTTAATAATGGCATCAAGAAAATTGCGCCCTTATTTTCAATGTCACCAAATTACTGTCGTAATTTCATATCCTTTAAGGAATATTTTGCATAAACAAGAACTGTCAGGAAGATAAGCCAAATGGGCCATAGAATTAAGTGAACATGATATAACATATCAACCTAGAACTGCAATTAAATCACAAATATTGGTCGACTTTGTAGCTGACTTTAGCAATAATATTACTCTTGAAGTAGAAAAGGAATTGCAACTTTTCAATGGTATAAACCCAGATCAGTGGACCCTATTTACAAATGGCTCGTCTAATATAAAAGGAGCAGGATTAGGTATTGTACTAATATCACCCACGGGTGAAAAGACACGACAAGCAATCAAATGTTATCCAATAACTAACAATGAAGCAGAGTACGAGGCTGTTATTGCAGGTTTAGAATTGGAATGAGAGTTGTCAATCGAACAAATCAAAATCAATAGCGATTCACAACTGGTGGTAAATCAAATACAGGGGACTTATATCTCTCGAGAAACTCGAATGCAACAGTACTTAGAAAAGACACGAGAACTTATGAGACAGTTCAAAATGTGGGAAATAACACAAATACCTAGAGAGGAAAATGTTGAAGCAGATGCATTGTCCAACCTCGCAGCAGTTACGGACGTAACCAATAAAGACAACATTATCGTTGTACACCTCTTCCATTCGACAGTCGATCACAGCAAGAATGAGGTATCTTTCAATAATCTAACTTGGGATTGGAGAAACGAAATTCTTAACTTTTTGCAGAACGGTATCGTACCTGAAGACAAAAAGGCAGCTCAAGCGCTCCGCCGCAAAGCAGCGAGATACTGTTTAGTTCACAGCACCTTGTATCGCAAAATGTTTGGAGGACCCCTAGCTAAGTGCCTCGGACCTAACCAGACGGAGTTTGTGATAAAAGAAGTCCATGAGGGCCACTGTGGAAATCACGCAGGTGCAAGATCTTTGGTAAAAACCTTAATCAGAGCAGGATATTACTGGCCCAAGATGGAAGAAGACGCGGAAAATTTCATATCAAAATGTGATAAATGTCAGCGGTTCGCTAATAAAATGCATCAACCAGCAGAATTTTTACATTCTATTATATCACCATGGCCATTCATGAAATGGGGAATGGACATAGTAGGACCTCTTCCCCCAACTAAAGGTCAGGTACGGTTCCTACTTATACTTACTGATTACTTCACAAAATGGGTTGAAGAAGAAGCATTCAAACAGGTGCGGGAAAAGGAAGTTAAGAGTTTCTTATGGAGAAATATAATATGCTGGTTTGGAATTCCAAAGGAGATCGTATGTGACAATGGCCCAATATTTATAGGCTCTCAAATCACATAATTCTTCGACAGCTGGAAAATCAAACGGATCACATCAACACCATATCATCCCGTAGCTAATGGACAAGCAGAATCCACAAACAAAATCATCAACAATATAAAGAAACGGTTAGACAGAGCCAAAGGCAATTGGCCCAACGAATTACCAGCGGTGTTATGGGCATACCGGACTACATCAAAAACAGTTACGGGAGAAAGTCCTTTCTGACTTGTTTATGGCTCTGAAGCATTAATACCTGTGGAAATTGGCGAACCAAGTCTTAGAGTAACGACAACTACAAAACAAACAAATGATGTTGAACTCCAAACCAATCTAGACCTGCTTGAGTCACGAAGAGATGCGGCCTTAATACGGATGGCAGCTCAAAAGCAATTCATAGAACGATACTACAACCGCAAAGCTCACCTCAGGTATTTCAAAATTGGGGACTTTGTACTTAAAAAGGTCTTCCAGTCAACAAAGGAAGCAGGAGCTGGTAAACTAAACCCAAATTGGGAAGGTCCCTATAAGGTCCGAGGCATAGCAGGCAAAGGCGCGTACGAGTTGGAAGCCATGGACGGCAGGATTCTACCAACAAGTTGGAACGCCATCCACCTGAAGAAGTACTATTTCTGAGGAAAAGAAGTACCCCCGGTCAGGTACCCCATGTTAGATTTTATTTTTGAATATTTAAAATTTTACTAACTTTTTTAGATGATAGGCAAAAAGCTAACCCATCACCAGATGATGACATTAGACCTGCAAAGACGCGAGGAAATAACATAATTCCCGGTCTAGGGTTACACTTTCTGATGGACATTTTAAAGGGTTAAGCAGTCATCATCTAAAAAAGGTATATACCTTCGAGTCCGGAATGTTTTCCTTTTCAGGGAAAGGACCACAAGGAAGGAGTAATCAAGTGCTCGAGATCTCATTCTTTAACGCTCAAACACTTGGGGGGCTATATAATATGGAAGGCCAAGAAGAAGCAAAGACTACCAGAAGTCAGAATGCTCGAGCCTAAAAAACCATTCACCCAACAAGTCAAGTGACACGAGCAAAAGAACTGAAGACTCCGGCACGAGAATTGCGAAAGCCTACTCTGAAAACCCTCGAACCATGTTCGGGTTAGAAGGCAAAATATTAGCTACAAAGAAGAAATGTACATCTCTTATACAAAAAATTGTTACATCTAAAACAGTTAGGGATAGAAGATCATCATCATTGTACTTAGCCAAAATTCTTGTAATCAAAACAGTTATGAAATCTTTGTACTCAAATAGAAAACTGTTATTCAAATAAAAACAGCTACAGATGAAAGATCAAAACCCTTGTATATATTCTCAAAACTGTTATCAAATCAAACAGTTACGGGTTACAATACATTTCTCTCGTACTTACAAGTGTTGCAAATAAAACAGTCATGGGAAAAAACCCAATACTTACGAAAACTGTTACTAATGAAAAACGGTTACTTCCTTGTATTGACTAGAAAAATCTGTTATCTACTAAAAACAGTTACGAAATACAAGTGATTATTAAATATGTTAAAACAAAACAGTTGCAACATGAGTTTTAGATGACAAACGTAACACATGTAAAATGTTGTGAAAGTTCAAGCAAAAACCTCTCACAAAAACATTCTTAAAACATATGGAAAATTCCTATTACTCTATTGCATTTTCAATGAAGTTGAAACGTCTTCTTCATTAAAACATTAATTAAAAGGGCCCTAATTCACAAACAAAGCCTCTTATAAAGGCTAAAGCTTATACTACACCCAACATAAAAGGGTTCAAAGTAAAGCACGCATCTTTATGCAAAGAAAGCTAAGAGGTACGAACAAAAACCTCACGAAAGCAAAAGCGATAGACTTGAGTAAAGAGTAAGGCTCAAAATTCACAAAAGTCTAAAAAAAAGCATTGTATTAATATAAAAGCGGCTAAGTAAAAAACTAAGTACTTAACCGCATAAATATGTATATTTTTTACATGCCCCTAAGTTGTCAGTTAGGGACTTTAGAAATTTCAAATTTACTCCCGATGGAGCTATGAGTAATTACACCAATCCAATATAAAAAAGAAAAAAAGGAGATGATTAAAAAGTCTTCATTCTTGAGGAGGAGGAGAGACAGCTTCTTCTTCTGGAGGGTCGTCCGTTGCTTCATCAACTAGAGAGAGATCAAGACCTTGCTGAGTCTTATATATAGCTTCTTTAGACTTTGCAATCTAAGCATCAAGATCGAAGCCTACTTGACTCATCTCCATCAGTGTGTCGTGGCGAGCATTCATATATGCCCAACTCACGTCATCAGTTGTTGACTCTTCAAGCTCATTATAGTCTCTCGACCATACCTGAAGTTCATTCTTCAAGTTGTCATTTTCAGCTTCAGCAGCTTCAAGGTCAACCTTCAAAGGTGCGACTGACTCCTCCAGATTCTGGACCTTCGCCAAAGCTTCACGAAGATCTTCTTGGGCTTGGGAGAGATTACGTACGAGTTCTCCAGAGTACTCTTCTTTTCGCCCCAACAAATCCTTCAAATACCGGACCTCCTCCGTGGCTTTTGACAGTTGCTCGGCAAAAGAAGATTCAAGAGCATCCTTGTCTTTATTAGCTTGGCTGGAAGAAGCCTTCTCCACTGCTAGCTTTCCTTTGACAATCTTCAACTGCTCCTTTAAGGTATCTCTCTCATCTTCCAGAGCTTTCATATCTATTTGAAGGCTTTCATATTGTGCTTTAAAATCATCAAGCCCACGCAGCACTTGCAACTCTTTTTCATAATTGGATATTCTCTTCATAAGCTCCAGACCAATAAGGTGCGTCTACAAAAATAGTAAAAACAATCAAAAATGTTAAACTATTAATTAAGAAACAGTACACGTGCAAAAGGTCTTTTAAAAAGTACATACCTTTAAGGAATTGTGCACCACCTCATTAGCCTAAGTAAGGGATGCATGGCAGTGAAGTTTGGATCTTTCTTCAGGGCCAATTAAAGGTTTGAGACACATTTCCGGCTCACCGGTACTAATCTTCTTAAAGAGGCTACCACCAGCTGGAACCTCAATCATGACCCTTCTCATCTCCCTGCTGGAAGACCCTTCTTCTATAATAGAAGGCATGGAAGCAGGGACTGAAGGGGCAGCAGAAGAGACAGAAGGGCCGGGAGCCAAAAGAGTCGCGGGCGCTTCAATAGAGACGGAAGAAAGGGAAACTGAAGAGATAATAGGAACCGAAGGAGAAACAACAACAGTAACCTGGGGAGCAGAAATAGCAGCAAAGTGCGGGTAAATGGTAGCTAAAGGAACATCATCAAGGTCCATTTCAAACCCTTCGTGAAATAGATGTTCAGTGGGATCTCGAGATGGAGACTGAGATTGATCACGAGAAGAAGAAGGCCTGATGGCCAACACGGAAGAAAGAGGCGCGGGAGTAGACTCGTCGTCCGAAATTACCCGCCTTCTTCTCACCCGGTGCACTAAAGCACCCTCTTCTTCACCCTCATCTTCCCCTCCAGAGCGGGAATCTTGGGCTTTCCTTTTTGAAGCACTGGTCAGAATACTCTGGGCATGAGACAAGGACATCCTCGGAAGTGATGAAGATGCCCCACGGGTAGAAAACCCTATCAGAAAAAGGAAAAGAGTTAAAAAAAAACTCAAGCAAGGAAAGGAGTGAGAAAAACTCTACTTACCATGGGTCTTGACAATCCACTTATACTTTGCCGAAAAGTACTTCCAGGATCTTTCCTCGGCAGGAGCAGCAGTCAACATTCTTTCTACCCAACTGCGAATGTCGGAGACATTCTCGACAACATTCATAGTTGCTGTAAATAAGAAGAAAACAGATACGGTGTTAGAAACACAAAATAAATTTTATGTAAATAAAACAGGTGCGAATCAAAGTACTTACGTGCACGATTCCACTTCTCAGGGAAGGGAAGATTACTTTCACCCACTAAAACAGCAGTGGGAACAGCCACGTACCTAAGGTACCAACCTCTGTCTTTGTCATCGCCAGGGGTTACTAAAACCCTCTTACTCCGGGCAACCAGAGTAAAAACCCTTTGACGGAATAAAGCAGGAGAATATAAATGCATCAGATGATTAAAGGTAAAAGGGACAGAAACCCTTGAAGATAAAACTCTCAGACAGGAAACAACACGCCATACTAAAGGACCAACTTGTCCTAAGCAAATGTTGAAAAAGCGACAAAATTCTATGATAACAGGGTCAATAGGAGGCTGAAATCCTAATGTGAAAGGGCAAGTGTAGACGTAAGAAAAACCCGTCTTGAAAGACGTAATTCTTTGAGTAGCGCTTGGCACAACAATGGGAACATTAGACTCCCAAGAACACTCCCTACGAACAACGGGAATGTGACCTACAGTAATGATGGTAGCATATTTCTCAAC
>ML296196.1:13035-28687 GCA_005239495.1 Nicotiana undulata
GAAGAAATTCTTTCACAAAGAAAAGATTAAGTTATGGAAGTTTTTCGTGCTAAGGAAGAAAAGAAGACGATTATTTATACCTAATGGCGACCGTCGAAACTTGGAAAGGTAATGATGAAAAGCCATAATTAAAGATGTCACTTCGGGACTGATGCAGCCGCAAAAAGCCCTAAAAAGCACCGGGTCGTTTTAGAACCAATCAGAAACGAACACGTGGAAGAAGCATTAAATGGAAGTGATGTACAACGCATGTGCCCATAAAAGAATACAAGGTTTCAAGGTAAAGCGGCGGCAAAATATTCCCGCCATAAATGAAGTATCCACTTACCAAGTATTATACGCTCAATACATGGCAAGTGCGGGGACTATCTGTATTGGTAAAAAATATAGCCTCATACGTGTACAAATTTTGGATGACTCAGCCAGCCAGGTGGACCAAATAAAACATCACACGTGGACACGGGATAAAAAGGTACGGTCAATGCAAGGAATTAGCCGCGGAAAGATCATCAAAGAAGAAGAGACACAGTCACAACGAATCCAAACGCAATAATGGGTCGATTCGAAGATCAGCAGTCAATGTCTTGTACGTTATGTAACTCCTAAAATAACAGTTACTATTCACCATTGTAACGCCTCATTAATGTAATAATTAATCATTAAATAGGCTATCATGGCAGAAATACAAATGTTGTACTAGGAGAATACCCCTATAAAAGGGATAAAACTGTAACAAACAAGGGCATCTGATTTCTCAGATACTAAGCTATTTTAATTTTTTGCATATGCTCTCAAAATTATTGCTATTTTATTCTTTATTTTATTAATTCGATTATCAGTAACCCGAGTTTATCCTAAATTAAGCTTTAGTCAAAAGATCTTATTTTTTGGTTAAACAATAGAGCTTCAAGTTATGTATATGAATTATACCTACATGGAAGGGATGCCATTAAAGAGATAGAAGTTGTGATGCGAGATTTTAAGGTAAGTAAGGTAAAGTTGAACAACGTACGAGATACTCAAATGTAGAAAGGTTGTGAATAGTCCATACTTCATATAGAAGGCCAGAAGCACTGAGACTTAGTATCCAGGAATGATACAACATTGTCAGTGGCATATCTTCCAGCCTATGTTTCTAGGTACCGAAAGATCTAGCCAAGAGAGTAAAGATGAGTTAGAGACGATGTGATGTCTCGCCTGATGTTCTAGCATAACATAAGGAAATCTATGGTGCAAGAAAGTTGAAGGAAGATTGCGAGTAGTATAAATGAATATGTATAAATCTCAAGCTAAAGTATGGTAGAGCGACAAGGTTTTAGGAAGACAAGAGTAAAGATAAGAAAAGGCGAGTGAGAAGGTGACGAGAATGGATAAGTCGTCGGGATTAAGCCCACGAAAACGAGAGAGCTGATGGTTTCTCTAAATTATAGAAAACTCAGTATAGCCTGAATGAACTCAAAGGAGTCTAAGACTAGTAGCATTTAGATAAGATGGAATGCTGCCCCGATAATAGAATGAGGATGTAATTGTCACAGATAAATGATGACATTTGGACTTTTGATTGAGGGATTAAAGTAACCACGTAAGGTGAAACACATTGGGATGCTATGAAATATGGTTATAGAAGTATGGTATCGCCCCTAGGTGGATTATTCTAATTACTCCAGATGTCCCCGATAAGACGTGGGCCCTAGCGACAATATATTACGTAAGAAGTTTCAAGTCTTCGGTGGTAGATTGTAAATCAACATCCAGGTGAATCAACAATGGATGGATACAATTTACAAAGTAGGAGATGAGATTAGGCCATCATTCTTAAGATGATCAGTAATGAGGAAGCATTAAAGTACTTAGACTTATACATATAGGATAAGCAACGAGAGTATGCTGGAATTTGATAGCAAACCTCAGCAACAATAAATTGGAGTAAGAGTTATGGTATAATATGATCTACCTAGATGCACTTAAGTCACATGAATGGATAACCGGTGCTATGAAACAAGATATAGCAATAGTCGTAAGTTCGACAAAGTACCGAGCGAAGAACTTCAATATACCAATAGATTCCAGGAGGGACATCTTATCAAGTTCCGTATATGTTTACAAAGTAAGGCCTAGAGATTTGCTAACAGCTAGAGGGAAGAGTCGCATAGGCGCACATATAAGGAAAAAGTCATACAGGCTGCATGACAGAAGGTAGCAAGAATTACGAGATTGGAAGAATTTCGACCACAAGTCGTGGTATGAGAAAGAGATATACTGGTGGGAATACCATGGACTTTGGATTTATTCATAGAACAATTGCCTATATGGCAAGGAGAAGAGTACTAAAGTATTCACAAGAGCTATATGTTACGAAAATGATAAGTGCATCAGTAAACATTCGAGGACGAATGGGGGGAATGATGTTACACCCCATGTTTTCGTATGTGAAAGTACACCATAAGTAAATTTGTGAAGGTGAAATGGTAAGAAAATCGAAGAAAGTGAGTTTCGTCGAAGTTTGTCAATTTGGATAAAATACGGTCTGAGTTATAATACTCAGTATTTATGGACTAATGTCATACAAGGTACCACATGACCAAGATAGTGAGGTGTATGAAGTGTGTTAAAAATGAGTAGTATTTTAAGTAATTTGAGATAATCATTAATTATGTGGGTAATTAGTTAATTATTGGATTAGTGAGGGATTAATAAGTTAATTAGGAAAATGGGTGAATTTTTTGGATAAGTGTAACACCCCCTCCCCCCAACGTGGAAGACCAAAGAGGCATTAATAATGACTCTTAACTCTCATTACAAGGTGGCATTTTAAGAGAATATTTGTGGCTTAGTCATCCCCAAAAGTGGGGCCCACAACCAAAAGGCTTAAGACAATCTTCCTACATCATTATTTCCTACATCATCATTATGGAGAATGGAGATGTGTGTGCTAGTTATGGAGAATGGAGGAATTCTCAAAATGAATTCATATTCCTATATCATTATTATGGAGGTTTTTTCCTAGTAACGGAGGCATCCACAAAATGGAATGGACTTTAATTCACAACATAGAATTCACTTTGACTCTCGAAAATCAGATTCTCAACATGAATCCATATGAAATTTCATAACGTTAAAATAGCGTGATATTTGCGATTCTAAGGGAGTACAGTGCAATCTTTCTCAAGAATATCAAACGGTTTTTCCCCTACTTCGGTCCGCCGTTACGTGTTTTGTTGCAATTGATGTGTGTTAGAGGGATTGTCAAGAGAATCGACTCAAGTATGTTAAGACTATTCCTTCTTTATTTTTGGCATGATCTATGCGACACGAATGAAACGAGCAAATTCACAACTTCCATAAATGACTCTATTAATAGAAATGCTAGAGATGCTTATGTTCTTGATTCCCCATGTGTCCTATTATTCTATCATCTGTTCATGGGTCTCAGAAAATACGTAAGTTAATAAAGTTTACTTCATGATATTAATTAAAAGGCATAATGGTCTTATGACACTCAGAAAGATTTAATTGACGTACTTCTCATGCATTGCATTCATTTATACATGTACATTGATCAGTGACCAGATGACGTTATATATGCGTATATATGTACATATATGTATATGGGGTATGGGAATAGGTTACATCGTTATATACGCACCACCACCCGATCAACTGGTATACGTTGATGATTTTTCCCATAGTGACTGAGATGATATGATGGGATGCCCTCAGAGGCTTGATGATGTAATGAACACATGTACCCTATGCACGACATGACATACATACGCATATGCATGACACTATAAGCATTTCATGATTTACATAGTTATCCTGACATACATGTTGAGTCATTTAGTCCATGTTTCTTCCATGTCTTTTATATACTTATTAATGTGCCATTACATACTCGGTACATTATTCGTACTGACATCCTTCTATTGCGGATGTTGCATTCATGCTTGTAGGTATAGACAATCAGTTTTACGAGCCCTCATAGTAAACGAGGTTAGCATTCATTGAAGGATCGATAAGACTCCACCTCATTCTGAGTGCAGCCGAGTCTATGAGTCAACGTGTTTGAATTTTTCTATAGACTTATGGGTAGGCCGGTACCCGGTCCCATTTGATGTCAAATACTCTTAGAGGATTTGTAGACAAAGGTTCATTTTGTACAGTATGTCAGATCCCTTGACGGCCCATATGTATTCATGTTTAAAAAAAGATGGTTCATTGATACAATGTTTTCCCACTTATAGTTATACATTACGAGTTGTGGACATGTTGTCCTAGTTACCAATGATAGTACGATAAGCAAGATATATTACGTTGGTACTCGGTTGAAGAAGGCACTGGGTGCCCGATGCGGCCCTCTGATTTGGGTCGTGATACAATGATTCGGTGCCTGAATGATTTCCATAAGTGCCTTCATGGATTTCCCTCATAACGTACTCGGTGCCTCCCGGTCCTAGACATATCACGAGCAGGCCATCGAATGATCTTCTGAACAGGGTTCCATCTTTGGACAAAGTAAAACGGGTTGCCTTCATACGTAGGGCCCTCGATTCTTTTGGATCCAAGGGCAGTTTTCCAGTCTTCAGATATTTTAATATTTGTTTCTCCAGTCCCAAGTTAGGCTCGTTGAGTTAATCTCGACATGGACTTCTTCCACTACCAATCTTATAAGTTGTACGAAAGCCCCCGAGTTTAACTCATCGTCCTCGACCGATGATCCTAAGTTAGCAAGGGCTTTGACCTCACTGTTTTGATCTAGAGGTACGTGTTGCAAAGCCCATTATTTGAACCGATGTAATGTTACCTGCAACTTATCTAGGTACCTTTGCGTTCGTTCTTCTCTAACCTCGAACGTCCCATTAACTTGGCTCAGCATGAAGAGGGAGTCACACTAGGCTTAGATCACCTCTCCCCCCAAGCTTTTGGCTAGTTCAAGACCTACAATCATGGCCTCATAGTTGGCCTCGTTGTTAGTCAATTTCTCAGTCCTAATAGATTGTCTAAATACATTGTCTGTTAGTGGATTCAATACGATTCCAAGTCCGGACCTTTTTACATTCGAGGCGCCATCCGTAAAGAGGGTCCAGATCCTAGAAGACATCCCCGAGTTCATCAGCAACTCTCTTTCGACCTCGGGTATTAGGGTCGGCGTTAAGTCAACCACGAAGTTTGCCAATATTTGAGATTTAATGGCGGTCCGGGATCGATATTCAATATCATACCCGTTGATCTCCACGGACCATTTGTCCAATCATCTCGAGAGATCGGTTTTATGCATTATATTTGGCAATGGGTAAGTAGTTACAACACATATATGATGACATTGAAAATATGGTTTCAGCTTCCTAGAGGCGCTTAGCAAAACGAGCGCCAACTTTTCTAGGTGAGGATACCTAGGTTTGGCCACACCTAGAGTCTTGCTAACATAGTAAATTGTAAATTGCGCGGACTCCACTTACGGATATCTTCGATATTGCCAAGTACGGGTATAGTTGTTCGTCTATCTTCGGCGTGTGAAGCATCGGTGGGCTCGATAGATAACGCTTGAGCTCCTCGAAGGCCCGTTGGCACTCCGGGGTCTATGAGAAGTTATTCTTCTTCTTCAATAGTGAGAAGAATTGGTGGATCTTATCGGAGGACCTCGAGATGAATCTCCCCAGGGCGGCTATGCGCCCGGTTAATCTTTGCACGGCCTTCACGTTGTCCACAACCGTGATACCATTGATGGCTTTGGTCTTGTGGAGGTAGATCTCGATTCCCCGGTTGGATACCATGAATCCAAGGAACTTACCCGACCAACTCCAAACGCACATTTCTCCGGGTTCAGCTTCATATTGTATTTGTTCAACCACAAATGCTTTAAATGATCCTCTGCTCGCAGGGACTTAACCAACATATCATCAATGTAAACCTCCATTGATTTTCCTATTTGTTTCTCAAACATACGGTTTACTAGGCGTTGGTAAGTGGTACCAACATTATTTAATTCGAATGGCAGTATGTTATAGCAATATGTGTCGTACTTGGTGATGAAGGAGGTTTTTTCCTGATCATCCGTATTTGGTTGTACCTGGAGTAGGCATTGAGAAAACTGAGGATCTCATGGCCAACCGTTGCATCAATCATTCGATGTTGGGCAAAGGAAATGAGTCCTTGGGACATGCCTTATTCAAATACTTATAATCTACTGTGATGACCCAAAAGGTCATCCCGTGTAAATTTGACTAAAACTGTGTTTCGAGGCCCCGAAAGCCTCTGTTAATATCACCTCGATGTGCGTGCGCAGCCCGGGCGCGTAGCTGGGAAGCCTTTATGTGGAAATGTGTTAAGCAGTTGAATTTATGATAATTAATTGAATAAAGTTGACTTTGGTCAATATTTTTAGTAAACGGACCCGGACCCGTGAGTTGACAGTCCCGGAGGGTTCGTAGGAAAATATGGGACTTGGGCGTATGCCCGGAGTCGAATTCCGAGGTTCCAAGTCCGAGAAATGAATTTTTAAAGAAACTTATTTTCTGAAAATAATAAAGACTTTTGAAAATGAATTTTGATGTGAAACCCGTGTTACCGGACTCGTATTATGGTTCCAGAGCCCGGGACAGGTTCAATATATATTATATGAGTTATCTGTAAAATTTGGTAAGAAACGGACTTGGTTTGACGTGTTTCGGATCAAAATGGTTAATTTGATAGTTTACGAAGTTTGAGAAAATTCTATGGATTTTGGAGTTTAATCCATTGTTTTTATGTTATTTTTGGTGGTTTAATTACTTGAATAAGTCCGTAGGATGATTTTGAAGTCGTGTGTGTATTTGGTTTTGAGCCCCGAGGGCTCGGGATTGTTTCGGTTAGGTTCCGGGGTGCATTAGACTTTAAAATCACTGAGTGGGCAGGTGCAATAACAGGTCCCTGAACCTGGGAGCGCGGCCGCGGTCGCCCTAGCGCAGACCGCGGTGGTCGAACTTCAGAGAACCTGTAGCAGCTTCGTGGTCGGGGTCTCTTTACCGCGGACCGCGGTGGTGGAACTTCAGAGAAGCTGCAATGAGGCCTTCGCGGCCGCGGTCGCATTACCGCGGACCGCGGTGCAGGCCTGGGCAGGGGTACCTATAAATAACGTGATTTTCAGCTATTTTCCACTTTTAAAAAACCCTAAAACGTAAGAGGCGATTTTCTAAACACTTTTTCTTCTTCAAAAACATTGGTAAGTGACTTCTAACTCAATTTCTTTACTCCTTAACTTTTTTTTACAAATTTTCATCCTAGAATCTAGGGTTTTCATGGGGAAATTGGAAATTTTGGGAAAAACCTAAGAATATTAAAATTTGGGAATTTAGACCTCAATTTGGGGTCTGATTCCAAAACCAATTATATATCCGGGCTCGGGGTGAATGGGTAATCGGGTTTTGGTCCGAATTTCGCATTTGGACCAAGCGGGCCCGGGGTCGAATTTTTGACTTTTGGGGAAGAACTTTAGAAAACTCATTTCCATGCATTAGAATTGACTCATTTAGCATTTATTGATATACTTAAGTAACTTGTGGCTAGATACGAGCGTGTTGGTGGTGGAATCGAGAGGTAAAGCGGTAGTTGAGGCTTGAGATTGTGTTCGAGGCATCGAGGTAAGTGTTTGGCCTAACCTTAGCTTGAGGGATTAGGTAAAGAGTCGTATTTGCTATGTGATTATCCATGTCCAACGTATAGGTGAGGTGACGAGTACCTATATGTTGTGGTCAATGCATGCTCCAGAGTCGGTTTTGAGGTATTACATGTTTTTCTTCAATATTTATTGTGTTATGAAGCAAATTTCATGACGGAAGTATGCAGTTGTTGAAACTACCTGATAAGGACATGTGATAAGTTGTTTTCAGTTGAGGATTGTTTTGTTGAGTCATGTACTCGGATGATATTTGTTATAGCTGAGTCCCTTGCCAGGGCGATATTATTGTTGTTGTTGTTCCCTTGACGGGACGAAGTGAGTTATGATTCATATTGATGATTATATTTGCCTTGTTGTTGTTGTTGATATTGTTTGGGTGAGGAAGAGTGTAAAGCACTAAGGGTGATGCCGTGCCATTCATTCATTCATTTATTGCATGGTGAGGATGAGAGTAAAAGCACGAAGGTTGATTACGTTCCATTCATTCATTTATTTATTGCAATGTGAGGAAGAGAGTAAAAGCACGAAGAGTGATGCCGTTCCATTCATTCATTTATTTATTGCAATGTGAGGAAGAGAGTAAAAGCACGAAGAGTGATGCCGTTCCATTCATTCATTTATTTATTGCAATGTGAGGAAGAGAGTAAAAGCACGAAGGGTGATGTCGTGCTGTGATTTTACATTTATAGCACGAAGGCTAATGTCGTGCCATTCATTTATTCATTGCATTGTGAGGATGAGATTAAAGCACGAAGGGTGATGCCGTGTACATATTTGTTGCGTTGCTACCTTCCGTTGATTTTCATTCTATTATATTGAGGCCTTGTTCAGTTATTTTTTATTGTTTCTCCCTTGTTTTCCAAAACATATCCCCCATCCACCTCGTACTTAACTGTTATTTCTTGTTACTATCTGTGGTATATTGTAGAACTGTACAGGTATATGTTGTTGTCGTGTCTAGCCTCGTCACTACTTCGCCGAGGTTAGGTTCGACACTTACTCAGTACATGGGGTCATTTGTACTGATGCTACACCTGCACTTCTCTATGTTGTGCAGATTACGCAGCCGGACCCAGTGGACACTGACAGAGGGAGTATCCTTCAGTCCACACAGGAGACATCAAGTTAGACCCGCAGGCGTTCGTGGGCCTTGGCGTCACCATCTATCTGTTCATTTCTGTCTATTTGTATTTCCAGACAGTTATACTTGTTCTTTCCAGTCCATTGTTGTAGAAATCTTAGATCTTCCGTGAGGATTTGTGACACCAGTTCTGGGGGTTCATGTACAGAATTTTCTTAACGTTGTTATATCAAGTTGATAATTTCTTGCTTCCGCAATTTAGTTTAAATATTCATGCCTATTGTTTCATTGTTAGATATCTTAAACAAGTAAAATGGTAAAATTAACCAAAGCGTTGGCTTGTCTAGCGGGTTCAATGTTAGACTCCATCACGGCATGAAGGTGGGATTTCGGGTCGTGACAAGTTGGTATCAGAGCCCTAGGTTGCTTAGGTCTCACAACTCACGAACAACTTGGCAGAGTCTGAGGGATCGGTACGGAGACGTATGTACTTATCCCCCAGAGACTGCAAAGTTAGGAATAGCTCCATGTTTTTTTATCCTCTGTCGTGCGATACGAAATCTAAATACTAATCGAGTTTTGATTCTAATCTCTCGCAGATGGTGAGGACGCGTGCTTCACCATGTTCCGATCAGCAGCCCCATACTCCTGTCACATCTCCTACGAGGGGCCGAGGCCGTGTTAAAGGCCGAGGCAGGGACAGGGCTCAGCCTAGAGCAGCAGCCCCAGTGGAGGATCCTCAGATTGAGTCCACCGAGGAGATTCCCGCTCAGACAGTCCCGGTTGGACCAGCTCAGGTCCCAAAGGGGTTCATAGCTACCTCGGTACTTCAGGACGCTCTAGTCCGCTTGGTGGGACTTATGGAGAGTGTAGCACAGGACGGTCTTCTTCCTACTGCACCAGCCGTCTCTCAGGCTGGGGGAGGGACCCAAACTCCTGCTACCCGCACACCTGAGCAGCTAGATCCTCAGTTTAGGACTCCGGCACCTCAGACAGCCAGAGTAGCTCAGCCGGGTATTGTGGCACCGGCAGTTGAGGGAGAAACTATGTCAGCAGATGCTTTATGGAGATTGGATAGATTCACCAAGTTATTCCCTACTACTTTTACTGGTTCACCGTCAGAGGATCCCCAAGATTACTTGGATAGTTGTCATGAGGTTCTTCGGAACATAGGCATAGTGGAGTCCAATGGAGTTGACTTTGCTACATTTCGTCTATCTGGTATCGCCAAGAATTGGTGGCAAGAGTATTGCTTGACCAGACCAGCTGGGTCTTTACCTTTGACTTGGGCTCAGTTCTCCGAGTTATTCTTGGGGAAGATTCTTCCAGTTACTCAGAGAGAGGATATCCGGAGTCAGTTTGAGCGTCTCCAACAGGGCTCTATGTTTGTCACTCAGTACGAGACCAGGTTCATCACTCTAGCCAGGCATGGTATTATGATACTCCCCACTGATCGTGAGAGAGTGAAGAAGTTTATTGAGGGTTTAGCTCAGCCCATCAGACTTCAGATGGCCAGGGAGTCAGGTACTGATATTTCATTCCAGAATGCGGCCAATGTGGCCAGGGGGATTGAGATGATTTTGTCACAGGGTGGTGGTCAGGGGGCTGACAAGAGGACCCATCACTTCGGTCGATTCAGTGGAGCCTCATCTGGAGGCATAGATTCTTTCGGCAGAGGTCTTCCTCCCAGACCCTATCAGTCGGCACTTTAGGTATCTCACAGTGCACCGCCAGCTCATATTAGTGCACCATCAGCACCTATCAGTGCATCGCCACCTCAGAGTTTTCAGGGTGGTTATTCGGGCCGACAGGGTCAGTTCCAGAGTCAGCAGCCACAGCAGTAGAGGCCTTGTTATTCTTGTGGTGTTTCAGGGCACATTGCGAGGTATTGCCGCAGAACTTCTGGTAGTTCTCAGAATCAGGGTTCTCGTGCCATGGTCCCCGTAGTAAGTGCACCCCCACCCCCTTAGCCAGCTAAGAAAGGTGGTTGTGGTGCTAGAGATGGAGGTCAGACTCATAGAGGTGGAGGGCAGGCCATGAGAGGTAGAGGTCATCCCTTAGCAGGTAGACCTAGAGATGTGCAGGTTGGAGGGGCTCAGCCCCGGTGCTATGCTTTTCCTGACCGACCTGATGCTGAGGCTTCTGATGCAGTTATTACAGGTACGGTTTCAGTTTGCAGCCGAGAGGCTTCGGTGTTATTTGATCCGGGTTCTACTTTCTCCTATGTGTCTTCATATTTTTCCCCCTATTTGAGAATGCCCCGTGATTCCTTGAGTACTTATGTGTATGTGTCTACCCCGGTGGGCGATTCTATTGTGGTAGATCGAGTCTACCATTCTTGCTTAGTTGTTATTGGTGGGTTGGAGACTCAAGTAGATCTTTTGCTCCTTGATATGGTAGATTTTGATTTTATATTGGGGATGGATTGGCTATCTCCCTATCATGCTATTCTGGACTGTCATGCCTCGACTGTGACCTTACCTTTGCCAGGAGTAACTCGTTTGGAGTGGAGAGGGACTCCTAGTCATTCTTCCGGTAGAGTTATTTCATATATAAAGGCTCGGTGCATGGTCGAGAAGGGTTGTTCTGCCTATTTGGCCTATGTTCGTGATTCTAGCGCCGAGGTTCCTTTTATGGAGTCTGTGCCCATGGTTCATTAGTTTCCAGAGCTATTCCCTGCTGACCTGTCGGGTATGCCACCCGACAGGGATATTGATTTTTGCATTGAGTTGTTTCCGGGCACTCAGCCAATTTCTACCCTGTCATATCGTATGGCCCCGCAGAGTTGAAGGAGTTGAAGGATCAGTTGTAGGATTTGTTGGATAAAGGCTTCATTAGGCCTAGTGTTTCCCCTTGAGGTGCTCAGTGTTGTTCGTTAAGAAGAAAGATGGCTCAATGAGGATGTGTATTGACTACCGGCAGTTGAATAAGGTTACTATTAAGAATAAGTATCCTCTGCCGAGGATTGATGACTTATTTGACCAGCTTCAGGGTGCTTCAGTGTTTTCCAAGATAGACTTGAGATCTGGTTACCATCAACTGAGGATTAGGGCATCTGATGTTCCTAAGACGGCTTTTCGCACTCGTTATGGGCATTATGAGTTCTTGGTGATGTCATTTGGGTTGACAAATGCCCCCGCTGCTTTTATGGAGTTGATGAACCGAGTGTTCAGGCCCTATTTGGACTCATTCGTTATTGTTTTCATAGACGATATCTTGATATACTCTCGCAGCCGAGAGGAGCATGAGCAGCACCTTAGAGTCGTCCTCCAGACTCTGAGGGACAGTCAGTTGTATGCCAAATTCTTCAAGTGTGAGTTTTGGTTGAGTTCGGTTGCATTTCTAGGCCATGTGGTTTCATCAGAGGGTATTCAGGTGGATCCCAAGAAGATTTCAGCAGTCACAGATTGGCCTAGGCCCACTTCAGCTACAGAGATTCGAAGTTTCTTGGGCTTAGCGGGTTATTATCGCCGATTTGTGGAGGGCTTTTCATCTATCGCAGCCCCGATCTGACTCAGAAGGGTGCTCAGTTCAGGTGGTCTGATGAGTGTGAGGCGAGCTTTCAGAAGCTCAAGAGAGCCTTGACCACGGTACCGGTGTTAGTTTTGCCCACAGGTTCAGGACCGTATACCGTGTATTGTGATGCTTCACGGGTTGGGCTTGGTGCAGTGTTGATGCAGGATGGCAAGGTCATAGCCTATGCTTCTCGTCAGTTGAAGATTCACGAGAAGAATTATCCAGTTCATGATTTGGAGTTAGCAGCTATCGTTCATGCATTAAAGACCTGGAGGCATTATTTGTATGGTGTGCCATGTGAGGTGTTCACGGGTCAGAAGTGTTTGCAGTATTTGTTCAAGCAAAAGGAGTTGAACATGAGACAGAGGAAGTGGTTAGAGTTGTTGAAGAATTATGATATTACCATTCTTTATCATCCGGTAAAGGCTAATGTGGTGGCCGATGCTTTGAGCCGGAAGTCAGCCAGTATGGGTAGTCTTGCTTACTTATCAGTGGGAGAGCGACCTCTTGCTTTGGATGTTCAGGCTTTACCCAAAAGGTCATCCCGTGTAAATTTGACTAAAACTGTGTTCCGAGACCCCAAAAGCCTCCGTTAATCTCACATCGATGTGCGTGCACAGCCCGGGCGCGTAGCCGGGAATACTTTATGTGGAAATGTGTTAAGCAGTTGAATGTATGATAATTAATTAAATAAAGTTGAATTTGGTCAACATTTTTGGTAAACGGATCCGGACCCGTGATTTGACGGTCCCGGAGGGTCCGTAGGAAAATATGGGACTTGGGCGTATGCCCGGAGTCGAATTCCGAGATTCCAAGTCCGAGAAATGAATTTTTAAAGAAAATTATTTTCTGAAAATAATAAAGACTTTTGAAAATGAATTTTGATGTGAAACCCGTGTTACCAGGCCCGTATTATGGTTCTGGAGCTCGGGAAAGGTTCAATATATATTATATGAGTTATCTGTTAAATTTGGTAAGAAACGGACTTGGTTTGACGTGTTTCGGATCAAAAATGGAAAATTTGATAGTTTATGAAGTTTGAGAAAATTCTATGGATTTTGAAGTTTAATTCATTAATTTGGATGTCATTTTTGGTGGTTTAATTACTTGAATAAGTCCGTAGGGTGATTTTGAAGTCGTGTGTGTATTTGGTTTTGAGCCCCAGGGCTCAGAATAGTTTCGGGTAGGTTCCGGGGTGCATTAGACTTTAAAATCACTGAGTGGGCAGGTGCAGTAACAGGTCCCTGAACCTGGGAGCGCAGCTGCGGTTGCCCTAGCGCGGACCGCGGTGGTCGAACTTCAGAGAACCTGCAGCAGCTTCGCGGTCGCGGTCGCTTTACCGCGGACCGCGGTGGTGGAACTTCAGAGAAGCTTCAATGAGGCCTTCGCGGCCGCGGCACCTTACTGCAGACCGCGGTGCAGGCTTGGGCAGGGGTACCTATAAATAACGCTATTTTAAGCTATTTTCCGCTTTTAAAAAACCTTAAATTGTAAGAGGCGATTTTCTAAACACTTTTTCTTCTTCAAAAACATTGGTAAGTGACTTTTAACTCAATTTCTTTACTCCTTAACTTCTTTTTACAAAATTTCATCCTAGAATCTAGGGTTTTCATGGGGAATTTGGGAATTTTGGGAAAACCTTAGAATATTGAAATTTGGGAATTTAGACCTCAATTTGGGGTCGGATTCCAAAACCAACTATATACCTGGGCTCGGGGGGTAATGGGTAATCGGGTTTTGGTCCGAATTTCGAATTTGGACCAAGCGGGCCTGGGGTCGAATTTTTGACTTTTGGGGAAGAACTTTAGAAAACTCATTTCCATGCATTAGAATTGACTCATTTAGCATTTATTGATATACTTAAGTAACTTGTGGCTAGATACGAGCGTGTTGGTGGTGGAATCGAGAGGTAAAGCGGTAGTTGAGGCTTGAGATTGTGTTCGAGGCATCGAGGTAAGTGTTTGGCCTAACCTTAGCTTGAGGGATTAGGTAAGGAGTCATATTTGCTATGTGATTATCCATGTCCAACGTATAGGTGAGGTGACGAGTACCTATATGTTGTGGTCAATGCATGCACGTGAGTCGATTTTGAGGTATTACATGTTTTTCTTCAATATTTATTGTGTTATGAAGCAAATTTCATGTCGGAAGTATGTAGTTGTTGAAACTACCTGATAAGGACATATGATAAGTTATTTTCAGTTGAGGATTGTTTTGTTGAGTCATGTACTCGGATGAGATTGGTTATAGCAGAGTCCCTTCCCAAGGCGATATTATTGTTGTGGTTGTTCCCTTGCCGGGACGAAGTGAGTTATGATTCATATTGATGATTATCTTTGCCTTGTTGTTGTTGTTGATATTGTTTGGGTGAGGAAGAGTGTAAAGCACGAAGGGTGATGCCGTTCCATTCATTCATTTATTGCATGGTGAGGATGAGAGTAAAAGCACGAAGGGTGATGTCGTGCCATTCATTCATTTATTTATTGCAATGTGAGGAAGAGAGTAAAAGCACGAAGGGTGATGCCGTGCCATTCATTCATTTATTTATTGCAATGTGAGGAAGAGATTAAAAGCACGAAGGGTGATGCCGTGCCATGATTTTACATTTATAGCACGAAGGTTAATGCCGTGTCATTCATTTATTCATTGCATTGTGAGGATGAGATTAAAGCACGAATGGTGATGTCGTGTACATATTTGTTGCGTTGCTACCTTCCGTTGATTTTCATTCTGTTATATTGAGGCCTTGTTTAGTTATTTGTTATTGTTTCTCCCTTGTTTTCCCCAGCATATCCCCCATCCCCCTCGTACTTAACTGTTATTTCTTGTTACTATCTGTGGTATATTGTAGAACTGTACAGGTATATGTTGTTGTCGTGTCTAGCCTCGTCACTACTTCGCCGAGGTTAGGCTCGGCACTTACTCAGTACATGGGGTCGGTTGTACTGATGCTACACCTGCACTTCTCAATGTTGTGCAGATTACGCAGTCGGACCCAGTGGACACTAACGAAGGGAATATCCTTCAGTCCACACAGGAGACATCAAGGTAGACCCACAGGCGTTCGTGGGCCTTGGCATCACCATCTATCTGTTCATTTCTGTCTATTTGTATTTCCAGATAGTTGTACTTGTTCTTTCCAAACCATTGTTGTAGAAATCTTAGATCGTCCGTGAGGATTTGTGACACCAGTTCTGGGGGTTCATGTACGGAATTTTCTTAACGCTGTTATATCAAGTTGATAATTTCTAGCTTCCGCAATTTAGTTTAATATTCATGCCTATTGTTTCATTGTTAGATATCTTAAACAAGGAAAACGGTAAATTTAACCAAAGCGTTGGCTTGTCTAGCGGATTCAACGTTAGACGCCATCACGGCCTGAAGGTGGGATTTTGGGT
>ML296198.1:912-11329 GCA_005239495.1 Nicotiana undulata
GAGAATTTATGGTTTTGATGTTGTTTTTGGTGTTTTAATGGCTCGACTAAGTTTGAATAACCATGTTTAATATGTTGGTAAGTTTGGTTGGGGTCCCGAGGGTCTCGGGTTTGATTTCGGACGTTAAACGGAGATATTGTGACTTGAATTGCAGCTGAAGCTGCTACTGCTGGTGTGATCGCACCTGTGATGCTTGGGCCGCAGGTGCGGACATCGCAGGTGCGAGAGTGAAGACGCAGGGGCGGGAATTCATCGCAAGGGCGGAAGGAAGATCGCACCTGCGAGGTCGCAGGTGCGGGGGATGGGTTCGCAGGCGCGGGCTCTGAGTGTTAAGTGAAGGACCGCAGGCGCGGTCAATGTGTCGCCCCTGCGGGCTCGCCGTTGCGGTAAAGCGATCGCAGGCGCGGAGCCTGGGCGTTTAAGTGACTTCCGCAGGTGCGGTTAAAATGTCGCGCCTGCGGAGTCGTTGGTGCGAGAAATGTACCGCTGTTGAGGAAATTCCTTGGCAGAACTATAAAAAGGCAGCCTTAGCGAAATTAGTCCTCTTTCACCATTTTTACACACGGGTTGGAGGTTTTGAAGGCAATTGAAGAGGGGTTTTGTTGTTTCTTCAAAGAGGTAAGTTTCTTGGACTCAAAACTCGTTATATTGTGCATTAAGAATGATTTTAGGTTGAAATCATGGGTAAAAACAGTAGAAAAATGGTGGTTAGGGCTTGGGTTTAAGAGAGGAAGAATGGGGGAATTGGAGGACCATTTGAGGTCCGATTTTCGTGTTCTTGGTATGGTTAGACTCGGGAAAGGACAAGGGATCTAGTGTTGTGAAAATTTCTGACTTTCGAGACGTGGGCCCGAGGGCTGGGTTTTGACCGAATTCGGGATTTTGGCATTTTTGCTAAAGTTTGATTTGGGGACTAATCCTTAGCACATTGTGACGCCATGTAATTGATTATTGATAGATTTGGAGCATTTGGAGGCTGATTCTCTAGGAAAGGGCCAGGCCGAGTAGAGTTGAGCTTGTTTAGAGGTAAGTAACGGCTTCAACCTTGGAACTGAGGGGTTCAAAACCCCAATGTACATGCTAATTGATGATAGTTACTACGATACACTCGCCAAGTGACGGGCATATGAGTGTTGGTTGATTTGTTGTGGCCCGGCTTATCCCCAGGCACGGTTTAACTGTTATTCCATCATGATATCGGTACTGTGAACGCTATTAATGCGTAGAAACTAAAAGTAACATAACAAGTATAAATGATAAGACTTCATGTCTATATGTGGAGACCGGAAAGGGTCCGTTACTGTTATTTCTATTGTGAACTTTACTTGTGCATACTCAGTCCTGTTATTATACACGTATTCGTATTTCAGTCTCAGAATTTATTTATTTATCATGCATTGCCGGTTGTTTGGGCTGTTACATAATGAGAGTATTGTGAGGAGACTGGAAACTTGACTGAGTATGGGCCTAGAGCCAAATGTTGAGATGATATACCCTTCGTGGGATTGATATATATATATAGCGCTTGGGCCATATCCTTGGCGGCCCCTCCGGAGTCTTTACACCCCCAGTGAGCGCACATATATTGAGAGATGGATTTCCCTGGACATGGATTTGTCCGAGACATGACACATAGAGGGATGGATTTCCTTGCTACAGATATTGTTCATAAGACATAGAGGGATGGATTTCCCTGGTACAGAATATGGATGAGTATGATATCCTGGAGATGGATTTCTCCGAAAGGCTGAATTGGCCTGCTTCCTCGGTATTTAGTGACTGAGTTCACCACGTCGTACATGTTACGGGATGGATTTCCCTGGGCCAATGGCCAATTATGTGTACCGAGAGGACTACCTGTGAGAGTTGCATAATACATACATGGCATTTAATTATTATTTACGGATATTGTCACTGGTATAATCGATTATTCCTGAAATATTCATTATTTGAACTATGATTTACGGAGGTTGAGTTCGTCACTACCTCATCAGAGCGTAGGTTGTTTTCGTTACTTACCTGCACACTGTGTGTGCAGATCCAGGTGCACCGAGTTTTGACGCGGAGCGGTGATAGCAGCTATTCTCCCAGAGCCGACGAGGTAGCAGCTGGCGTTCGCTGTTCCGTCCCTCTTTTCCCTATTCTCCTTTCTGTATTCGAACTTTGAAACTTAAAATGTCAGTTTTATTATTCTCAGTTGTATTGATGTTAATAGCTCATGACTGCGTGACTCCAGATCCTAGGGTGATTGTTGGGGTTTATTTCTTTTGTTAGACTGTTTAAATGATAAAAAATGTCAGTATTTCTATGAATTGAGCCAATGATGAGTAAATTTTCTCTAGTAAACGAATTGAGTATCGTTGTAACGGTTGGCTAGCCTGGTTCCACGACAGGCGCCATCACAACCCGGAAACGGGTCGTGACACAAACCTAGACGGGGTAAAGGTATTCTCATTCAAGGAGATGCAGGAGAAGAGGCATGTGATCAACTGTCCTCTAGGTCTATACAGTTTCTCAATGGATATAAGGCCTCCTCAGGACCCAACCGTGGGGAATAGGGCCATGATACTTGTGCCATCTTTGAGGAGGAACCCAATATTCCCAGGAGGGATGATGGAGAATAGAGAGGTAGTGATCCAGCCACAAAATCGTCCAATGAATCATTCATCTAATATCATTATCTGGAACATCGAGGGGGGGGGGGGGTTAAAAATGATAACTTTCGAAGGAACATCAAAAGATATGATTGACACCCACCATCCTTGCATGGTTGCATTACTGGAAACTAGGCTGATCAACCATGAGAATTGGTTAGAGGATTTTGGCTTCAGTGAACTCATTGAGGTACCAGCTGAAGGACAGTCTGGTGGCATGGTGGTGATGTACAAAACTGAAGTGGTGACTCTCCAAAACTTGACCTGTAGGAACGAAGAAATCCATGCTTCTATTGGGGTACTTCCAATTCAAAAATCTTGGCTTTTTACCTCTATTTACGCTAGTACTAATTATCAGTTTAGGAATAAATTATGGAATAATCTTGAACATATAGCTAATAGTTATGATGGTCCTTTGTTAGTGCGAGGTGATTTTAACGATATCCTAGGTTCCCATGAAAAAATAGGAGGTAGACCTATCAATAAAAATAGAGTACAGTTTATGCATAATAAATTAGCTAATTGTAATCTTATGGACCTATGTTATAAGGGTTGTAAATTTACATGGTCCAACCATAGACATAAAAGTAAGGGTTTAATAATGGAAAGACTTGACAAGGCGTTAGGGAATCAAGAATGGTGTGACATTTTCCCCAATTTCTCAGTTACTCACTTGCCAAAAATCCACTCGGACCATAATCCCCTATTAATTAATTTAATTCCTAGGACTAGAAGTAATCATAACCAACCTTTTCGACTAGAGACCTTTTGGTGCAAGCACCCTGACTTTCACAATCTTGTTAAGGATAATTGGTCAGATAATGATTACATAAAATCGAGCAACTCCTCTAGAAACAATTTGAAACAATGGAAATTTAAATCTTTTGGAGACATTATAGGAAATTAAAGAAGGCTCTTAGCTAGACTAAATGGTATCCAAAATTCAAAATACTACGCTACTAGTTTATTCCTCCAAAATTTCGAGAAAACACTAAATCAGGAATACAATGACCTATTGAAGGTAGAGGAGGATTATTGGAAGCTTAGGTCTAGGATTATGTGGTTAAATGATGAGGATGCGAATACTAATTTTTTTCACATCTCTGCCTCCATTAGAAGAATAAAAAATACGATCATTTACTTCAAAGATGATGAAGGCAATTGGATAAACGACCACTCTCTACTTACTGACTATATATCTAATTATTTCTCAAAAAATTTCACTACTTCTCACGAGTGTACTCACCTGTATAATGTGAATATCTCTAATACTAGTAGTAACATTATTGATCTGAGCCCCCTAGATGCCCCATTACTAGATATAGAGATCAAAAAGGCTATATTCTCATTTAAACCCTTCAAGGCCCCGGGGCCTGACGGATTGCACCCTTTTTTTTAAACCAAAAGTACTGGAACATAATAGGACAATCAGTCCTTAACATGTGCCATGACATCTTCACGACTGCAGTAATTCCTAAATATATAAACAAAACTTATATTTGCCTAATCCCAAAAATACCAAATGCCAAAAATATTAAAACTTTCCGCCCAATTGGCCTATGTAATACTATGTATAAAACAATCACTAAAATTTTGGCTAATCGCTTAAAGCCATTCTTAGCCAATTTAATTAATCACTTTCAAACAAGTTTTATGAAAAATAGAAGGGCTATGAATAATGCCATTGTGATTCAGGAAATTGTCTCCAACCTTAGGAAAATAAAAGGGAAACAAGGGCATTTGATATTAAAGATAGATTTGGAAAAAGCGTTTGACCGCATTGAATGGTCCTTTATTTACAGTGCCCTTAAATTCTTCAGATTTCCTCCAAAATTCACAAATATCCTAATGAACTGTATTTTTACAAGCTCTATATCAATCTTATTTAATGGCAATGCCACTACTTTTTTCAAGCCTAGTAGAGGCATTAGACAGGGTGATCCTTTATTACCATACATATTCATCATTTGTCTAGAATTACTTTCGAGAAACATAGAATATCAAATGGACATTTGTAGATGGGACCCTATTACAATAGGGCAAAATAGTCCTAAATTTTCTCATTTTTTCTTTGCGGATGACCTTACTTTTATGGCCAAGGCTAATGAAAAATCTTGTGACTCTATAAAATCAACCCTAGACCTATTTTGCTTCCTATCAGGACAAAATATTAACTATGCTAAGTCCAAAATCCTCCTATCAGGGAATTGTTCTCCTTCTCTCACTCAGACCATTACACACAAGCTAGGTATTAAAAAAAAGTGATAATTTTGGTACCTACTTAGGATTTCCAATACATACAAAAAGCCCTAAGATCAAAGACTACCTCTTTATAATTGATAGGATGAGAACAAAACTAGCCTCTTGAAAAACGAGGTTTATAAACATTGCAGGCCGTACAACTCTAGCACAATCTTGTCTCAATTCAATTCCAAACTACCAAATGCAATACATTATGCTACCAAAAAAAATCATTAATAACATTGACAAAATTCAAAGAGACTTTATTTGGGGCTCCAAGGACAAAAAAAGGAAAATGCATCTAGTAAAAAGGACGTAAGTGTGTCAACCAAAGTCAACAGAAGGTCTTGGTATCCATGGTGATTATAACAAAAATATTGTCAACCTTACTAGCCTAGTTTGGAGACTAATTACTCATTCAACTTCCCCATGGGAAAACCTAATCATCACAAGATATGGGAACAAATGCTCTCTAAATAACAGTTCTATGATATGGAAAGCCATCCTTAAAGGCTGTCAAGTTTGTAAAAAAGGGCTTTCTTGGGAGCCCCATTTAAATTCCAATATCAACATTTGGGATTCCAATTGGATTCCTAACTCTTCAACACTTAGAGAATCTATAATAGGGCCTCTAACAATGGATATTTATAATCTCAAAATTAAAGATGTCTACTACAATAAGCAGTGGGACCTCTCTAAACTCTCCATCCCTATCCCTAAGATATCCAAAACAAGATCCAACAAGTCCATATCCGTCACAAGGGTAAAAAGCAGGATACTGCCATATGGACACTTACCCCTAAAGGCATATTCACTAGAAAGAGCTGCTACAAAATATTAGAACCTTTAGAGGATAATAACCAAACGTATAATTGGATATGGCCCCTTTCATGTCCAAACAAAATCAGATTTTTCTTATGGCTTTGTCTACACAATAAACTTCCTTGTAGAAATTATCTCTCACGAGCAGGAATCAATATCGACCAAATTAGCCCTATGTGTAACAAGAGGAAAGAAGAATTGCCCAAACACATTTTCCTAACATGTGACATACTGAAAAATTATGGGGTAAGTTAGAAATTCAAATCCTTCCACAAGGCCACTGGATTCTCTCACTAAAGGAGCAGCGAATTACCATACACCATAAGCACCTAAATTGGGATGACTTATTACCCTTCACCCTATGGGAAATATGGATTAATCGAAATAATAATAATCAAAAGAATTTGAAAGACTGTGTAAAGATAAATAATATTATCCGAAAATCATTAGAATACAAGATGCTAACGGACAAAAACCCATTACCTACCCAAACACAAAAAATCCACACCAAATGGCATCCACCAGCTAAGGGATGGTACAAACTCAATATTGATGCAAGCCATGCAAAATCAAATACTATGCTTGGAGTAGTTTTTCGCAATGCAGCTGGCAATTGGATCGTGGGCTTCACAAAAAAATCAAGAGCACAGGGATGTATTGGTAAAAAAAAGTATCACACGTAAGCAAGACCTTGACAACTCAGCTAGCCGCGTGGACCAAAGAAAACGTCACAGATGGAAATGATTTTATAAAGAGGTACAAGATTAACTTAACAAGCACGAGCGCGAGATTGACTCGACATGCATGGGATTGATTCGTCAGACATGAGTGCATCAGCCACGGGAAACCCAATGAAGAAGAAGAGATGCGGTCGTAAAGAACCCAAACAAAGCCACAGATAGATTCGAGAATCAACAGGTAATGACTTATATGTTATGTAACTCCTATATAATAGTACGGTTATCCTTTGTAATGCCTCATTAATGTAACAATTAGCCATTAATGAGCAATCATTACAGAAACCAAAACGTTATGCTAGGAAGCCCCTATATAAAAGGGAAGAATTGTAATCCCTAGGATCATCTGAATTCTCAAATACAAACTGTTTTACTTTTCTGCATTCTATACTACTTATTATTCCTTTATTCATTATATTATTCACTCGATTATCAGTAACCCGCATTTATCTAAAATAGCTTTAGTCAAGGAATCTCATTCTTTGGTTAAACAAATTGGTTCCATTTACCGGGAAACCTGATAATCATAGTGCGTTTACCAACTGATATCCTTTAAATCATGTCGAATTCCAACAACAACGACAACAACAACGTCAACAATAATGACGACAACAACCAACAAGGAAATGGAACCCTAGTTCCATCTCCTCGAGGAACACCACGTGTTTGGAGGGAATCATCCCTTGAAAGATCTGATAACCATCGTAACAATAATGAGCAACCAATAGAGAAAGATCAAATAAGGAAAATGATTGTTGAATACGTGGGGCATGCTTTGCAAGAATTTGCGAGAGGATTACCACAGGCACCTCCAGTACCACTAACGCCGCCTTCAAATAATACAATCGTGGTAGAGAATTCGCAGTCTGGATTAATAAACTCAACCAGAGGTAAAACCCCCAATGCATCTCTTGAAACGAGACCAGGTACGACTAATGACTCTGAGTTACAAAATTTATTACTACCCATGCAGAAACAGATGAAGGAACAGAACGATCGCATCTGGAAAATCCCTGGAGTGCCGCCTATCATCAGGGGCATTGATGTTGATAGATATTCTCAACAACGTTGGAAGCCAAGTGAAGCTCCATTGCATATACCAAAGAAATTTAGAATGCCCGATGTTCCTAAATATGATGGAACAACTGACCCACGTGATCACATGACTGCCTTCACTACTGGAGTAAAAGGCAATGACTTAACAAAAGAGGAGATCGAATTGGTCATTGTCAAGAAATTTGGGTAAACCCTCACAAAAAGGAGCTTTAACCTGGTATTCTCTTCTCCCTAAAAATTCTATAGATTCCTTTGCTGATTTTGCAGATTCGTTTATAAAAGCACACTCTGGTGCACAAAAAGTTGAAAAACGAATGGAAGATATATTCAAGATAAAGCAAGGAGACATGGAATTGCTTCGTGAATTTGTAGACATGTTTCAACGAGAAAGAATGCAATTACCAAGGGTGCCTGACCATTGGGCAGCCATGGTATTTGCAAGCAACTTAAACGATAAAAGCGCAGAAGCCACGAGACGACTTAAAGAAAGTCTGAGAGAATTCCTAGCTACAACATGGAATGATGTGTATAACAGGTACAATACCAAACTCAGAATCGAAGAAGATATCATTGCTTGATCAAAAGATGAAGAATATACCAGAACCAGACGTCCAGAACCAGAGAATAGGTCAGGTAAAACCAGGTACGATCCTTACTTAGGACCTTCGGGATGTGACACACGTCCCAGGTTCGAAAATACAAGACCATCGGGAAGATATATAGGCTCATCCTCATCTAGATCCATGAGAGATCGAGATGAACGGTCCAGGGGTAATACCCGAATTGGAGACCATAACTTCAATGTGAGCAATACTGAACTTGTCTCAATATTGAGAAATATGGGAGACAAGGTTAAATGGCCCAAAGAAATGCGATCTAATCCCAACAGGAGAAACCTTGATCAGTGGTGTGAATTCCACAATGATCATGGCCATAGAACTGCAGATTGCAGATTTTTGCAAGGTGAAGTAGAACATCTATTAAAACAGGGCTACTTAACAGAATTGTTTAGTGATAAAGGTAAACAGGAATATATGAAGAATAGGCAGGAGCCCCCAAAACCTCCTTCCCCAAAACGAACTGTCAACGTCATACATGGAGGGGAAGAAGTGAACGACATAGTCTGCCAGTTAGCATCAAAAGTCACAAGTACATTGGCAAAAAATATAGTCTTACACGTGTACAAATTTTAGATGACTCAGCTAGCCAGGTGGACCAATCAAAATATCACACGCGGATTTGAGATAAAGAGGTACGATCAATGCAAGGAATTAGCCACGGAAAAGATCACTAAAGAAAAAAGGCATGGTCACAGCGAATCCGAACACAATAACAGGCTGATTCAAAGATCAGCAATCAATGACTCGTACGTTACACAATTCCTAAAATAACAGTTACTAGTCATTTTTATAACGCCTCATAAATGTAATAATTAAGCATTAAATAGGCTTCATGACAATAATACAAACGTTGTACTAGGAAAACATTCCTATAAAAGGAATTTCAATGTAACATACAGGGGATCAGATTTCGAGCAATATAAGTTATTGTTTATTTTTTATTCTAAATGATTGCTTTTTATTCTTTGTTTGATTGATCCGATTATCAATAACCCGATTTTTTCCTGAAATTAAGCTTTAGTCAAAAAGGTTCATTTTTTGGTTAAACAAATTGGTTCCGTTACCGGGAATATGATAATCATCGTTTTCACTACCAATCGATATCCTTAAAATCATGTCAAATTCCAACAACAACAACGTTGGCAATAATGATGATAACAACCAGCAAAGGAATGAAACCCCAACTTCAACTCCTCCTCGAGGAACTCCACGAACTTCGAGAGAACCATCTCCTGAAAGAGCTGGCAATCATAATAATGAACAGGCGGTGGAATCAGATCAAATAAGGCGAATGATAGCAGAGTACGTGGGACAAGCTTTGCAAGAATTTGCAAGAGGATTGCCACAAGTACCTCTAATTTCACCAACCCCGAATAATACAACTCCAGTGGAAAATTTGCAAGTAGATTTAACAAATTCAACCAGGATCGAAACTCTCAATACATCTCCTGAAATACGACCAGGTACGTCTAGTGATTCAGAATTACAAAATTTATTACTAACTATGCAGAAGCAGATAAAAGAAGAAAACGAACGCAACGAGCAAATTTCTGGTGTTCCGCCTATTATAAAAGGAATTGATGCTGAAAGATACTCCCAACAACCTTGGAAGCCAAGTGCAGCCCCGTTGCTCATACCTAAAAAGTTTAGAATGCCTGATGTCCCCAAATATGATGGCACGACTGACCCACGTGATCACGTGATTGCTTTCACTACTGGAGTAAAAGGCAACGATTTGACAAAAGAGGAAATAGAATCAGTCCTTGTCAAAAAATTTGGAGAAACGCTCACGAAAGGAGCCTTAACCTGGTATGCTCTCCTCCCTGAAAACTCTATAAATTCTTTTGCTGAACTTGCAGATTCATTTATAAAAGCACATTCTGGTGCGCAAAAAGTGGAAAAACGAATGGAAGATATCTTCAAAATAAAGCAAGGAGACAAAGAATTGCTCCGTGAGTTTGTAGACAGGTTTCAAAGAGAAAGAATGTAACTACCAAGGGTGCCTGACAATTGGGAAGCTATGGCATTCATGAGCAATTTGAATGAAAAAAGTTCAGAAGCTGTGAGACGACTTAAAGAAAGTCTAAGAGAATTCCCAGCCACAACATGGAATGACGTATACAACAGGTACAGTACTAAACTAAGAATTGAAGAGGATATAATCACACAATCAAAAGGCGAAGAATACCACAGAACAAGGCAGCTAGAATTAGAGAAAAAGTCAGGTAAAAACAGGTATGATCCTTATTTAGGACCTTTAAGACGTGACCCACGTCCAAGGTTCGAA
>ML296201.1:0-50645 GCA_005239495.1 Nicotiana undulata
GGGAACGCTAATACTTTATTATATTAATTATGATGTGGTTGCTTGCTTATTATTTAATTGTGAACTATTATAATTGAACAAAAAGCGCAGTAAGGTGATGGTTGGCTAGCCTAATTCCACGATAGGCGCCATCACGACTTGTTAGGATTTGGGGTCGTGACAAACACTAATCAAAAGTGTATTGGGAACAATTCAAAACTTCTAGGCACAAGTATTCATTCTGCCAAAGAAAATCATACAATTTATTGAGACAATCTGCAGAAGGTTTTTATGGTCGGGTAGTGCTGAGCCAACAAAGAAGGCACTGATAGCTTGGGACAAGCTATGTGCACCTAAAACAGTAGGGGGATAAACTTCAAAAACATAGAACTATGGAATAAATCTGCTATTTGTAAACTGCTCTGGAACATCTGTAAGAAGAAAGAGAAGTTGTGGGTGCAGTGGGTTCATGCATACTATATAAAAGATAACAACATATGGGATACTGAACCAAAGAATGCTTCCTGGGTAATTCAGAAAATATTCAAGGCCAAAACACAATTCCAAGGGGCTGGATACTCAGAGGATGATGTGAGGTATATGGATAGTTTTTCCACCAGAAAGATGTACAAAACAATACAAGGGGGATTCCAAAAGGTGACATGGAGATGCTTAGTATGCAACAACAAGGGAATGCCAAAATGGATCTTTATCCTAAGACTAGCTATACAAGACAGAATAGCTACTAAAGATAGACTAGCAAGATGGGGCTTAATAGATGAAACTTTGTGTACAATATGCCATAGGAGCAATGAAACAATGCAACACTTGTTTTTCGACTGTGAAGTTTCAAATGAGATATGGTAGAAGCCACTATCCTGGCAAGGGATCATGAGAAGAAAGAAACAGTGGTAGGAAAAAGTTCAATGGGCAGAGAATAAAGCAGCAGGGAAGAGTGCAGGAGCAGAGATATATAGAATGATTCTGGCTGCAGTAGTCTACCATATTTGGCAAGCTAGAAATAGTGCTATCTTCCAGAAGAAACAAAGCACAAAGTCTAGTGAAAATGATAGTTCAGAAGATTCATATAAGAGGTCAAAATTGTAAAAAACTGGATATCTATCTAAGTAATATGAATTGGTATCTAGTATAAACTAAGCAAGGGTTGTAATAGATGTTTAGGGGTAGAGAAGAAATCTCATGTTGGGGCTTCATGTCCATTAGAAGAGATCTGTAGATGGTTTTCCTTTTGTAAGATGTAAATATTTACTTAGTAATAAAGCTCTTTAATTACCAAAGAAAACAGTAAAACTTATTTAAATTTGAGATGAGAAAGTTTTTTATATTATGATAAGAAAGTCGTAATATGAATAGGTCCACGTAACTCAAGTCTACTAGATAAAATCAAAAACTAAAAATAATGAATAATAGAAACAAATTAGAGATAATGTGAGGATATTTATAAATCATAATGTATACGGTCAAAACCGGGAAAGGCCGCTTTTGAGGCTTCTGCGACATTCCAAGCCCGGCTTCGACTGAATTAGAGCATAATCCAAGGACCGACCCCGAGGTGCACTCCTCAACAAAGTATATCGAAGGATCGACATACCTCGAGCCAGGACAAAGTCGAAGACCGTCATGGAAGGGAGAGAAATTCCAAGAGCACGTGATTAACGCTGACAAGGTCTGCAAGAATAGTACAAGTCCGTACTAGACTATTATACAGCTGTATCGATATCATTTCTTTGTATTTATTATCCATGTACTATATTGGGATTCCCCCTCCTATATAAAGTGGAACCCTATAATTTTGTAACAGAGAGGATGTTCAATACAACAAGAATATTCTCTGCGCTCTAACTTAAACATACTCAACAATTGTTCCATTGATTTACTGCCTATCATTCATCGTGCGCATTAATTATCCTTTATTTATTGCTATATTTTTCTTCATTCATTGCTCATTATTTACCTTTAAAGGCTTCCTTCGAGGTCAACATCACTGCATCTTCATCGACTAAGCATTATTGATCATTATAGCCTGTCCTCGAGGCCCGATTCCAGTGCATTCGATGCCCTGTCGTGTAACAACCTTGGTTTTTATATCACTACTTTCCTTTACTCTTATCTTATTATTTTAACTCACAATTAGCATCTATTCCCTAAAAGCTAGTATTAAAATAAATCACATATTATTAGAACCACAAAATCAAATATAATTGTCATTACCATTTTCGAGGTAAACAGTTTGGCGCCCACCGTGGGGCTAAAAATAATAGTGATTGTTTTAGTGTTGGTTTTCTGAAAACACAAGTTATTCTTCACACTTTTTCTTGTCCAAGAATATTTTGATCTCAGGTAAAAAATGTCTAACTCAGTGAATGCACACAAAAACAACATTGAACTTCATGGAGAGAGCGGTGCAACTGTTCCAGGCGCCGGTGTACCATTGCAAAACCCTAGGGATGCACCAGGACTAATTCCCGTCGATATGGGCTCGCGCAACGCTCAGCATGTCGATGTAAGCCCCCATACAGACAAAAGTGTGCGCGGAGGAGACCAACATGAAGCACGGAGAACTCCTACTCGGGAGAAAAGGGAAATTAGCTTACAAGTCATTTTTGAGATGTTACAGGCACAACAAGTAGTTATTGCTCAGCTACAAAGCCAACAAAAAACTCCAAGCACAGCAGCACTGGTAACGGCTCCTCGAGTCGAGCAGGCACCGGAAAGGTCAAGTAACAATAGGTCAGCAGCATACCTCACCGTAATGAAGATGCTTGAGGACCTCACGAAGAGGATTGAATCAGGAGAAAGGAAGATAGAAGCTAACGACAAAAAAATGGAAACTTATAATTCGAGGGTCGATCAGATCCCGGGCGCACCCCCGATTCTGAAGGGTGTAGATTCAAAGAAGTTCGTGTAGAGACCATTTCCATAAAGTGCGGCTCCGAAGCCCTTTCTGAAGAAGTTCAGGATGCCCGATATCACGAAGTATAATGGGACCACGGACCCCAATGAGCACATTACAGCTTATACTTGTGCTGTAAAGGGAAATGACCTAAACGATGACGAGATTGAATCCGTCTTGTTGAAAATATTTGGGGAAACATTATCAAAGGGGGCCATGATATGGTATCATAACCTACCCCCGAACTCAATGGATTCGTTTGCCATGTTGGCAGACGCTTTTGTATAGGCACACGCCAGTGCTATCAAGGTTGCAACAAGAAAGTCCGATGTCTTCAAAATCAAACAGAGAGCTAATGAGATGCTAAGGGAATTTGTATCTCGCTTTCAGATGGAGCGAATGGAATTACCGCCAGTCTCCGATGACTGGACACTGCAGGACTTCACTCAGGGCTTGAACGAGCGAAGCTCGATAGCTTTAAAGCAACTAAAGTAGAACTTAGTTGAATATCCCGCCGTTACTTGGGCAGATGTGCACAACAAATATCAATCAAAGATCAGGGTCGAGGACGACCAATTGGGAGCCCCCTAGGGCTCAGTATATCCAAGCAGACCCCTAGCGAAGGAGTCGAGATCCACAACAAGGGAGTCGAGGTCAGGCAAAGATAGGTATCAGCCATACATCAAAGATCAAAAAGATACTTCGAGGCGCAGTATACCTCAAAACATAACTTCCCGCGGACTTATAAGCAAGACTGGGTTTGACAAGCATTCGAGGCCAACGGAGGCACCCCGATTGTCGGAATATAACTTCAATACCGATGTCTCGGACATCGTGTTAGTTATGGGTAAAATCAGGGATACCAGATGGCCAAAGACCACACAGTCGGATCCTTCCCAAAGGAACCCCAACTTGATGTGCGAATACCATGGCATTCACGGTCATAGGACTGAGGATTGCAGGCAGCTTCGAGATGAGGTGGCCCAGTTGATTAAAGAAGGGCACCTTCGAGAATTCCTCAGCAATCGAGCAAAGAAACTCTTTCAAGAAAGAAAGGCAAACAGAAAGAATGAACCAGAAGAACTTCAACACATCATCCACATGATCGTTGGAGGAGTCGATGTCCCACAAGGACCCATGTTCAAATGGGCCAAAGTGTCCATCGCAACGGAAAAGCAAACTCGGAGTTATATACCCGAGGACACTGTTGTATTCAGAGAAGAAGACATCAAAGCCTTGTCTCATCCGCATAATGATGCACTGGATCCAGGTAGCTCGGCCAATATAATCAGTTCGAAGATAGTGGAGAAGCTCAAACTGCTCGATCAAATCACACCCACTTCTCGAGTCCTCAATGGATTCAACATGGAAAGCGAGATAACAAAGGGGGAAATCATCCTCCCGGTCAATATGCCTGGTACAGTTCAAGACACCAAGTTTCATGTCATCGAAGGTGACATAAGATACAATGCCTTGCTTGGAAGGTCGTGGATACACAACAAGGGGACGGTACCATCAACTCTTCATCAGATGATGAAGTTCCCAACAAAAGATGGCATAAGAACGGTGAATGGAGAGAAGCACACGGCAAATGAGATGTTCGCGGTACACGACATGACACCTACGTCGATATTCTCCAATACGGAGAAACTAGAATACGAGCAGACCCTCGAAAGACTGGTATTCTGTGAGCAATCAAACGAGGATGATGAAGAAGACTTCCTCACTCCTCGAACCTTCGTTGCCCCCGAAGAGTCGGATGCAACAAAATCAACAGTCGAAGAGCTTGAACAGGACATTTTTGTCACAACCCGAATTACCCTCCAAACGGGCTCGTGACGGCACCTAGTCTCTACGACTAGGTAAGCCTAAAACTTGCGGAAGAATAAAAGCAATATAATAATCTAAATAGAAAAGGAGAATAAACATATAACTCAGCCGCTCGGCATATACAACTTCACTTCCCAAAACCTGGAATGTCACTACAGTCACAAGCTCTGTACTAAGTGTAGCTCTATACAATGAAATAGTGGAAAAATACATAAGTCAACTAATCCTAAACTAGAGTAGAAGGGGACTCGAGGGATTCTGCGGACACATCAGAATTTCCTCGCGGGGCCCTGGCAGCTGCTAGTGCTACTCCTAGCCATGATACTGAGTGTTGGTACCTGGATTGGCACATGGAAAAACATGCACAGGAAAGGGCATGAGTACTCCACAATTGGTACCCAGTAAGTGCCAAGCCTAACCCAGTCAGGTAGTGACGAGGTCAGGTTAAGGCTCTACTGGATCTTTAAAGTAAAACAGTTTAAAAATCTAAGCAGAGAGATATAATAGCTAAGGCAAAACAGTAGAAACGGTAAGCTGAAAGAAATAGTAAAAGGGAGCCCTCGGCTCAGCACAACATATATCAAAATAGCAAATATGCAATGCAGTACAGGGGGAAAGCTCCCGGAATCTCGTCCGTAGTCCCAATTTAAATATGCTATGCAGTATAGGGGGAAAGCTCCCGGAATCTAGTCCGTAGTCCCAATTTAAATATGCTATGCAGTACAGGGGGAAAGCTCCCGGAATCTATTCCGTAGTCCCAATTTAAATATGCAATGCAATGAATACCAGATAGAGTGTATTTGAACAGTTCAAAAAGAAATCACAGGCAAATACGGGTAATACTACCTAAACATGGTACAATTAGTAACAAATAGGAGTAACTCAAGTAAGACAGGTAGACATGCTCATTCATAAGCTACACTACACATGAAGTACAGGAAACAATGAAATAGGGATAAATGATTTACGACATGAAAGGAAAAAGTGGAGTTTTAGAAACAATAGCTCGTTTACGCACTCATCATCACACGACGCCCATATAACAATAACAGTATCAAACAACCTAAGGGGAAGTCCCCAACACAGAGTTAGGCAAGCCACTTACCTCGACTGCGCTACTCAACCCAAAATCACGCTCTTGCCATGAGTATCCGACTACGTGTGGGCCAAATCTATGAAATTCGATTGCATAAAGTAAATATCAACTCAAGGAACCAAAATAGCTATTAAGTTCGAAGCTAATACGTGAAATTAGGAAAATTATCCAAAACGTCCCCCGGGCCCATGTTTCGGAAACGGATAAAATTACAAATTTCGAACACCCATTCACTCACGAACTCACTCGAACAAGAATCATCAAAATCTGACGTCTAAATCTCCCTAAATCCTCAGATTTCTACTTGGGAATGTTTCATCCCAATTTCATGGTTTTTCATCCAAATTCATTGATTATATTGAGGCAATTGATAGATATTAATGGCATACAAGTGAATTAAGGTTAGGAAACGTTACCTATGAATCTCCTCTTCGAAACCCACTGCAAATCGCCAAAACCCAAGCTCTAAATTGTTTTTGGAGTTATGAGTTTCAAACCCTCGAATTTTGTATAAACAACCCAGGGATTCTGCACTTGCGACCCTTGGACCGCACTTGCGGAAATTCCATCGCAGGTGCAAAAAGTCACTTAACAGGGCTGGGGCCGCACCTGCGGTCACTTGGCCGCATCTGCGGTCCCGCACCTGCGACCACTAGAAGCCTCCACCTAAAATCCCCATCAGCGAGCCTAACCTCCACACCTACGGTTCCCCGTCCGCAGGTGCGAAACACCAGAACTAGCAATGGTTCAGCTATTCTCTAAGTTCCAAAATCACCCGTTGAGCATCCGAAACATCCCCGAGACCCTCGGGACCTCAACCAAACTTACCAACCAGTCCTAATACTTCATTCAAACTTAGCCGAGCCTTAAAAACACATATCATAACATCAAAATCATCAATTATGCATAGATTCAAGCCTAAGAACTTATGAAATTTCCAAAATCCTCATTCGATGCCGAAACACGTCAAAACTCATCCGATTGACCTCACATTTTACACACTGGTCATAAATGACACTACGGACCTGCTGTCACTTCCAAAATTCCATTCCGAGCCCGATATCAAAATTTCACCAATCGGCCTAAATTGCCAAAATTCTAACTTTTGCTAATTCAAGCCTAAATCTACTACAGACCTCGAAAAAACATAACGAATACGCTCTTAACCCCGAAATCACTAAGCGGAGCTAACGGAACTCCATTCCGGATCCGTCTTCACATAGTTCTAGCATGACCCGATTTCTAAAGTTAAATTTCACATTTATGGACTAGGTGTCCAAAATCACTCCGAATTCCACCACTCAACGTTCCGACAAGTTCCAAGAGAATAAATAGACATGGGAGAAGCAGTTATTTGAGGATCGGGGCGCTAACTCTCAAAATGACCGACCGGGTCGTTACATTCTCCCCCTCTTAAGAAAATCATTCATCCTCGAACGAGTATAGAGACATACTGCAGTTGTGAAGAGATGAGGGTACTGACTCCGCATATCCTACTCGGTCTCCCAAGTCGCCTCCTCGAACGGATGACCCCTCCATTGAACCTTGACTGATGTAATATTCTTCGACCTGAGCTTCCTGACCTGCCTATCCAATATAGCTACATGCTCCTCAACATATGATAGATCCTTGTCTAAATGGACTGAACTGAAGTCCAAAACATGAGTCAGGTCACTGTGGTACTTTCGGAGCATAGAGACGTGGAATACTGGATTAACACCTGTGTTGGGAGGCAAGGCCAACTCATAATCAACCTCCCCAACCCACTGCAATACCTCAGAAGGGCCAATAAATCTCGGGCTCAACTTACCCATCTCCCGAACCTCATGACCCCTTTCATAGGCGATACCCAAAGCAAAACCCGATCACCAGCCATAAATGCCAAGTCACGAACCTTCCAGTCTGCATAACTCTTCTGCCTTGACTGAGCTGTGCGAAGTCTCTCCTGAATCACCTTCAACTTGTCCAGGGCATCCTGAACCAAATCTGTACCCAACAATCGGGCCTCGCCCTGCTCAAACTACCCCACTGGAGACATGCACCGCCTACCATACAAAGCCTAATACGGAGCCATATGTATGCTGGATTGGTAGCTGTTATTATAAGAAAAATCTGCAGGTTGCAAGTATCAGTCCCATGACCCTCCAAAATTCATCACATAGGCACGGAGCATATCCTCAAGAATCTGAATCGTGCGCTCGGACTGCCCGTCTGTCTGAGGGTGAAAGGTTGTACTCAACTCCACCCTGGTGCCTATCTCCTACTGAACGGCTCTACAGAACTGTAAAGTGAACAATGTACCTTTGTCTGAAATGATAGATACTGGAATACCGTGGAGGCGAACAATCTCCTTGATATAAATCTCATCCAACCTCTCGGATCAATATGTAGTCAACACTGGAATGAAATGGGCTGATTTGGTTAGTCGATCTACAATCACCCAAAAAGCATCATACTTACTCAAAGTCCGAGGAAGTCCAACCACAAAGTCCATGGTGATGCGCTCTCACTTCCACTCTAGAAGCTTAATATGGTGAAGTAACCCTCCCGGTCTCTGATGCTCACATTTGACTTGCTGACAGTTGAGACACTTGGCTACAAACTACACTATATCCTTTTTCATCATTTGCCACCAATAGTGTTGTCTCAGATCTTGGTACATCTTCGCGGTACCCGCGTGGATGGAATACCGCAAACTATGGGTCTCCTCAAGAATCAACTCCCGAAGCCCATCTATATTGGGCACACAGATACGACCATGCATCCTCATCACGCCATTATCACCTATGGTCACATCCCTGCATCACCCCGTCTAACTCTATCCTGAAGAGCCAGAAGGTTGGGATCATCATACTGGCTCTCCCGAATGCGGTCATAAAGAGAAGATGGAGCAACCACGCAAGCAAATACCCGGCAAGGCTCAGAAAGATTCAATCTCACGAGCTGATTGGCTAAGGACTGAACATCCAAAGCTAAGGGCCTCTCAGCTGCATGAAGGTATGCCAAACTACCCAAACTCTCCGCCCGGAGACTCAGGGCGTCAACCACCATATTGACCTTTCCCGGGTGGTATAATATAGTGATGTCATATTCTTTGAGTAACTCCAACCACCTACGTTGGCGCAAATTGAGGTCCTTCTGCTTGAATATGTGCTGCAAACTCCGGTGATCAGTGAAGATCTCAAAGGGAACACTGTATAAATAATGATGTAGATCTTCAGGGCGTGAACAATCGCTGCCAACTCGAGATCATGAACTGGATAGTTTTTCTCATAAACTTTCAACTATCTGGACGCGTTGGCAATCACCCTACCGTCCTGCATCAACACCGCTACAAGGCCAATCCTCGAAGGATCACAATAGACTGTATAGGACCCTGAACCGGTAGGCAATACCAACACTAGAGCTGTAGTCAGGGCCGTCTTGAGATTCTGAAAGCTCTCTTCGCACTCCTCAGTCCATATAAAAGGGACACCCTTCTGGGTCAGTCTGGTCATAGGCGATGCAATGGATGATAACCCCTCCACAAAACGGCGATAGTACCCAGCCAAACCGAGGAAACTATGGATCTCAGTAGTTGAAGACGGTCTAGGCCAACTTTGCACAACCTCCACCTTCTTCGGGTCTACCTTTATCCCATCACAAGACACCACATGACCTGGGAATGCCACAGAATCAAGCCAAAATTCACACTTAGAAAATTTGGCATACAATGTCTTCTCCCTCAAAGTCTGAAGCACAGTCCTCAAATGCTGCTCATGGTCCTCCTAGGACTGAGAATATACCAATATGTCATCAATGAACATGATGACGAAATAGTCAAGATACGTCCGAACACGCTATTCATCAGGTGCATAAAGGCCGTTGGGGCACTGGTCAACCAAAATGACATAACAAGGAACTCCTAGTGGCCATATCTGCTCCTGAAGGCAGTCTTCGGGATGTCTGGCTCCCGAATCTTCAACTGATGGTAGCCCGATCGCAGATCAATCTTGGAGAACACCCTAGCACCTTGAAGCTGGTCGAATAAATCATCAATGCAGGGCAATGGATACCTGTTCTTCACAGTAACCGTATTCAGCTGCCGGTAATCAATGCACATACGCATCGAGCCATCCTTTTTCTTCACAAATAATACCGGAGCACCCCAAGGTGATACACTAGGCCTGATGAAACCCTTGTGAAGCAACTCCTGCAACTGCTCCCTTCAACTCCTTCAACTTAGGAGGAGCCATTAGATAGGGAGGAATGGAAATGGGTTGAGTGTCCGGCAACAAATCAATGTCGAAATCAATATATCTGTCGGGCGGCATACCTGGAAGATCAGCTGGAAATACATCAGGATAGTCCTGCACAACTGGAATTGACTCAACTGTGGGGGTCTCAGCACTAACATCTCTCACATAAGCCAAGTACGCATCACACCCCTTCTCAACCATCCGCTGAGCCTTAAGAAAAGAAATGACCCTACGGGGAGTGTACTCTAAGGAACCTCTCAACTCTAACCTCGGCAAACCTGGCATAGCCAGCGTCACGGTCTTGGCGTGACAATCAAAAATAGCATAGTGGGGCGACAACCAGTCCATGCCCAATATAACATCAAAATCTACCATACTGACTAGTAACAGATAAACCCTGGTCTCAAAACCACTGATGACAATCAAACATGACTGATATACGCGGTCCACAACAAGAGAATCTCCTACGGGAGTAGAAACATATACGGGGGAACTCAAAGAATCCCGAGATATCCCCATATGTGAAGCAAAATAAGAAGATACATATGAGAACGTAGAACCCGGATCAAATAATACGGATGCATCCCTATGACAAACAGGGACAATACTTGTGATGACCGAATCTGAAGCAACGACCTCTGAATGGGCAGGAAGAGCATAGTACCTGTCCTGACCTCCCCCTCTAGGGCGACCTCGACCTCCCCGACCTCCACCTCGAGTTGTCTGAGAAGTTGGGGTAGCAGCTGAGGCTGGAAGAATAGCCGGAGGACCCGGTGGAGCACGTGGGGTCTGATAAGACTGAGATGGTGCACCCCTTCTAGCTCGAGGGAAATCTCTGATCACGTGACGAGGTTCACCAAACTCCAAACAACCCCTCGGAGGACGTGGCGGCTGGTGCTGACCCTGAACTGGTCTGCTGGACTGGCCGGTGATAGCACCTCGGACAAGAGGCACATAAGATACGGGTGGCGCATAATAAGGCTCCTGAGGTCTAGGAGGAGCTGGAATACCGCTGGCTTCTGGAAGAGTTGAATGAACGGGGCAACTCACAGATCCCCTACCATAGCGTGTTGCTGGTGCACGAACTCGTGAAAAATGACCAGTCTCTCGAGACCTCTTGGCCTCTCTCTCCTCCTTGTCCCGGGCTAACATACTCTCAATCCTCCGGGCAATACTCACGGCCTGCTGGTAAGTGATATCTGTCTCCAACTCTCTTTCCATGCTAGTCCGAATATTGGGATAGAGTCCCTAAATGAAGCGTCGAACCCTCTATCTGATAGTGACAACCAAAGATGGTGCATGACGAGCCAAGTCACTGAAACAGACTTCATACTCTGACACAGTCATGGTACCTTGGCGTAACTGCTCAAACTCTGCACGCCAAGCATCCTTGAGGCTCTGAGGGACAAATTCAAGTAAGAACATCTTGGAGAACTAATCCCAAGTAAATGAAGCTGCCTCGTCCAGACTACTCAACTCGAAAGCACACCACCATTGATAAGCCTCTCCCCTTAGCTGGAAGGTAGTAAAAAGAACCCCACTCGTCTCCACAATACCCATAGTGCGGAGAATGCGATGACACTCTTCAAGAAAACCCAGAGCGTCATCTGAAGCTAGTCCGTTGAAATCAAGTGGGTGGTACTTCTTGTATCTCTCAAGTCGGAGTTGATGTGCCTCCGAAGCAGCTACCCTGATATTATGCTTAACTGGAGCCGCTGGGGACATAGGAATATGCTCTGGAACCTGCCCAATATGGACCCTCTTCTTAGGAGTATGGGCTGCGGGAGTCTAGGCCCCTCCTCCGGCCTGGGATGTAGCTGGAGCTATCGGGAGTAGTCCCGCCTGAGACAAAGTACTGAAAGCACTCAAGAACTGAGCCAAAGTCTCCTGGAGGGCTAGAGTAATAGTAGGGACCTCCTGTGACCCTCCAACTGTAGCTATTGGGGGCTCTTTTGTCGCTGCTCTCGCCGGTGCTCGAGCTGCACCGCGGGCTCGTCCTCTACCCCTGCCCCAGCCTCTGGCGGCTCTGGCTGGGGGCTCGGGTGCCTGGTCATCAGTACGTCCGGTACGGGTACACACCATTTGTAAAAAGGAATAGAATAGAGTTTAATAATTTTTTATGGCAGTAACTAGCACGATAAAGAATTCCAAGAATATGATTGTTCTTAACAGTTACATAGCCTCTCAAAGATAGATACGGACGTCTCCGCACCGATTCGCGAGACTCTAATAAACTGACTTGTGACTTGTGACTCCTATGAACCAAGACGCTCTGATACCAACTTGTCACGACCTGAATTACCCTCTTAACGGGCTTGTGACGGCCTAGTCTCTACGACTAGGTAAGCCTAAACCTTGCGGAGGAATAAAAGCAATATACTAATCTAAATAGAAAAGAAGAAGAAACATATAACTCAGCCGCTCGGCATATACAACTTCACTTCCCAAAACCCGGAATGTCACTACAGTCACAAACTCTGTACTAACTGTAGCTCTATACAATGAAATAGTGGAAAAATACATAAGTCAACTAATCCTAACTAGAGTAGAAGGGGACTCTTGGGATTCTGTGGACGCGGCAGAATTACCTCGCGGTCTCCTGGCAGCTGCTAGTGCTACTCCTTGCCACGATATTGGGTGCTGGTACCTGGATCTGCACATGGAAAACATGCGCAAAAAAGGGCATGAGTACTCCATAAATTGTACCCAGTAAGTGCTAAGCCTAACCCCAGTCAGGTAGTGACGAGGCCAGGTTAAGGCTCTACTGGATGTTTATATTAAAACAGTTTAAAAATCTAAGAAGAGAGATATACTAGCTAAGGCAAAACAGTAGAAACGGTAATCTGAAAGAAATAGTAAAAGGGAGCCCTCGGCTCAGCACAACATATATCAGATTAGCAATTATGCAATGCAGTACAGGGGGAAAGCTCCCGGAATTTTGTATGTAGTCCCAATTTAAATATGCTATGCAGTATAGGGGGAAAGCTCCCCGAATCTAGTCCGTAGTCCCAATTTAAATATGCAATGCAATGAATATCGAATACAGTGTATTCAAACAGTTCAGAAGGAAATCACAGGAAAATACGGGTAAAACTACCTAAACATGGTACAATTAGTAACAAATAGGAGTAACTCAAGTAAGACAGGTAGACATGCTCATTCCTAAGCTACACTACAGGTAGTACAGGAAACAATGAAATAGGGATAAATAATTTACTACAACAATAGCTCGTGTACGCACTCGTCACCTCACGTACACGACGCCCATATAACAAAAACAGTATCAAACAACCTAAGGGGAAGTCCCCAACACAGAGTTAGGCAAGCCACTTACCTCGACTGCGCTACTCAACCCAAAATCACGCTCATGCCACGAGTATCCGACTTCGGGTAGCCCAAATCTATGAAATTCGACTGCATAAAGTTAATATCAACTCAAGGAACCAAAATAGCTATTAAGTTCGAAGCTAATACGCGAAATTAGAAAAATTGCCCGATACGCTCAATTTACACCTTAAAAGAATGTAAGCGATCATTGTCAAATATAGTAACCCAACAAGGTTGGGGTCGAATCCCACAGAGAACAATATGAGGGCGTTTAGGAATGCTAGAGAATTATCACTTATCGTGCAGTGCCAAACAAATATGATTTTGGGTTTTTGATAATTGTTTATAACTAAATGCGAAAATATAAACTAACCTAGAAAGCAATTAAAATGATCGATGGCAACAAGTATCGATGCTTCGGGTATTACACTCGAGTAACGATCCAATGTATTTCACGATTTTACAAATATGAGCGGGTAATGTTAATTAGCCACGGATAACATTTCTTAATTAGCTTTTCCCAAAGACTAACAAGACTTCCTAATTGAATTATCCCTAACCCAATTAGGAGATTAAGCACTTCCGAGTTTGGCTACAAGTAGTTCAATCCTATCCCTAGGTAGAATCTATAAAATGAGGGTTAAATCCTCAAGTTCTTGTTAATTAATCTTTCCCAACCCCAAATAATCTTTTCCAAAACTAATTCGGAGTTAATGGGCGAGTCCTAGGGTTAGCTAATCCCTTTGGAAACATTAAAGAACAAGAATAATTAAAATAACAAACACCCACTTCACAAATATATGAAAATCATTCAATACATAAGCACAACAAGGTATTTAATCCACACTTTAAACATGAATATTCCCATAAACCATATTCAAGTGTTGGAAAAATACTACACACTTAGATATACAATACAAAGCAAGGAAATGAAGAAATAAACACAAATAGGTAAAGAAAACTTCACCACAATGTCTAAATCTACAAATTCAAAGTGTGTGTGCAAACCCACCAATCAATACTTGTTCTTCTCTACTCAAAATATATTTACAAAACCCAAAATATGTCCAAAGATATGCCAAAGATCGATATGTACCGATATGTATATTGTTGCCAAGGTATGTTTTTTTATAGAGGGCCAAAAATTCGATTGAAAAGTGGAAAAAAACACCCTTGTCGGGCTGATATGCGATCGCATCCCTGTCGCATATCAGGGATGCGATTCGCATCTTCACTCTTTCCGTCGCACATCAAAACCCTAGGCCCCAGAAGGTCGTCGCATTTGAGATATGCGGTCCGCATTAGTGATTGCGATCGCATTCGTGCGTCGCATTTACAATGTAGCTTCAGGCATCAGATGGTGATGCGACTCAAATGCGAACCGCATTTGAGATATGGTACATACTGCTATAATGTATGGTACATCACGATGTATGGTACATACTGCTATAATGTAATGCCCTTCGGGCTAAAGAACGCAGGAGCCACGTACCAACGCCTAGTTAATAAGATGTTCGAACATCAAAGAGGCAAATCCATGGAAGTTTACATTGACGATGCTAGTTAAGTCCCTGCGCGTAGAGGACCATTTGACTCATTTGCAGGAAACATTCGATATGCTTAGAAGCTACAACATGAAGCTCAACCCCGAGAAATGTGCCTTCGCAGTAGGCTCAGGCAAGTTTTTAGGCTTCATGGTGTCAAACAGGGGGATCAAGATCAACCCCGACAAAATCAAGGCCATCGAATAAATCATGATGGTGAAAAATGTGAAGGTCGTACAATGGCTAACCGGGCGGATAGCGTCCTTAGGCCGATTCATCTCGAGTTCATCAGATTGGAGCCATCACTTTTTCTCCCTGCTCAAAAAGAAAAATAACTTCGAGTGGACTCCGGAGTGCAAGCATGCCTTAGAGGAATTGAAGTGATATCTATCGAGCCCTCCTTTACTCCACACCCCGAAGGAGGATGAAATGATGTACTTATATATGGCTGTATCCGAAGTAGCATCCAGTGGTGTGCTGGTTCGGGAAGAGCAAGGTACGCGATTCCCTATCTATTACGTGAGTCGGACGCTGGGAGATGCTGAGACCAGGTATCCACACTTAGAAAAATTATTTATTGCATTAATAAGTGCATCTCAGAAATTAAAGCTTTATTTTCAATATCATCGTATATGTCTTTTGACAACATATCCTCTTCGAAGCATATTGCATAAGCCCGAATTATCGAGCCGATTGGGCAAATGGGCCATCGAACTCGGAGGGTATGATATCGTGTAACAACCTCGAACTACTATCAAGTCCCAAATCTTAGCGGACTACGTGTCTGACTTTACGCCCGCCCTCGTGCCCGAGGTAGAGAAAGAACTTCTGCTAAAAACAGGCACATCGTCAAGGGTATTGACCCTATTCACCGACGGTGCCTCGAACATGAAAGGGTTCGGGCTCGGCATAGTTCCGAAACCGCCCATGGGCGGCATGATTAGACAATCCATAAAAATTGCAAAGTTGAATAACAACGAAGCCGAGTATGAGGCTATGATTGTAGGTCTCGAGTTGGCTAAAGGCCTAGGAGCAGAAGTCATCGAAGCAAAATGTGATTCCCTTCTAGTAGTCAACCAAGTGAATGGGAACTTCGAGGTTCGAGAGGACGGGATGCAAAGATACTTAGACAAACTTCAAGTCACATTGCATCACTTCAAAGAATGGACTATGGTCCACATACCTCGAGAGCAAAATAGCAAGGCTGATGCACTCGCAAACCTGGGATCATCCGTCGAGGAAGATGACATACTCCCCGAGGCTGTTGTTCAGCTATCAAATAGGTGATTGAAGAAGGCCATGCCGAGGTCAACTCCACCAGCTTGACGTGGGATTGGAGAAACTAGTACATTGATTATTTGAGAAGCAGGAAGCTGCCCGCAGACCCGAAGGAATCAAAGGCCCTTCGAACTAAAGCGGCTCGATTTTCACTCGACTAAGATGGAACTCTATATAGAAGGACCTTCGATGGGCCCCTAGCAATATGCTTGGGACTGGGGGACATCAATTATGTACTCCAAGAAATACACGAGGGCACCTGCGGAAATCACTCTGGTGCCGATTCTTTAGTTCGAAAGGTGCTCAGAGCGGGTTACTATTGGGATAACATGGAGACGGACACCAAGGAATTTATCCGAAAATGCGATAAATGCCAAAGATTTGCACCAATGATTCACCAACCCGGTGAAGAGTTACATTCAGTATTATCCCCATGGTCATTTATGAAATGGGGGATGGACATTGTCGGTCCCCTACCAACGGCGTCAGGTAAAGCTAGATTTATCTTATTTATGACTCACTACTTCTCAAAATGGGTGGAAACACAGGCCTTCGAGAAGATAAGAGATAAAGAAGTTATCGACTTCATCTGGGATCGAATCATGTGACGGTTCAGAATCCCCTCCGAAATAACATGTGATAACGGGAAGCAATTTGTCAGTAGCAAGGTGACGAAGTTCCTCGAAGATCGTAAATCAAAAGAATCCTGTCAACGCCCTACCACCCATGTGCAAATGGACAGGCCGAGTCCACGAACAAAACCATCTTTCAAAACTTGAAAAAGAAGTTAGAAAACGCGAAAGGCAAATTGAGAGAAATGTTGCCCGAGGTGTTATGGGCCTATCGAACAACTTCGAAGTCGAGCATAGGAGAGACGTCGTTCTCTTTGGTGTACAGATACGAGGCTTTAATACCGGTCGAGGTCGGGGAGCCAAGCGCCAGATTTCAGCCTGCCACCGAGGACTCAAACAACGAGGCCATGACTACAGCACTCGAATTACTTGATGAAAAACGAGAGGCTTCACTGGTTCGGATGTCCGCCCAAAAACAAAGGCTCGAAAGATACTATAACAGGAGATTAAACCCCCGACACTTCAGAGTCGGGGACTTAGTCCTAAGGAAAGTTACCATGAACACTCAAAACCCAAATGAGGGGAAACTAGGCCTGAGCTGGGAAGGACCATATCGCGTCCTTGGGGTAGTAGGCAAGGGATCCTACAAACTCGGCACTATGGAGGGCGAGCAGCTACCAAGAAATTGGAACGTATCGATGCTCAAACGCTATTATTGCTAAGGTATAACCTTCTCCTTTTATTTTCGTTTTGTGTTTCACACTAATCTTTATAGGTGTCCGATGGAAGACATCGAAGCATCCTTCGACTCGAAGATCTTGGATTTTAAAGAATGAGTTATACTCTTTTCCTTTGGCCGGGTTTTATCCCAAAAAAGGGTTTTACCGGCAAGGTTTTTAATGAGGCAACATCTATATGCTACCCAAAGAGAACTCAGCTAGTATTCAAAGCTTCTTTTTAATCAGCCTCGAATACTGGGGGACATCACCCTCAGAGGTTATCTCCTCGAAAGAATCGAGCCACGCCTAAAAGGGTCTCGACAGGAACCGTATCCATATAGAACACTCGATCCCTCAGAGGCTGAAACATGTACACATATATCAAGTAATCGAAGAAGCCTCTTTGCTTGTCAAAGCACTTTATGCCTTAAATAAGTTTACTGCTTTCACGAAGAACGGCTCAAGGGCCAAAAATCCTCGAGCACTCAGGGACTGTCATCGACAGCCAGATTATCGAGCTATCAAAACTTGAATTTGTAAGCCCTCGACGAGGCAACCTCGAGCTCATAAGCCCTCCGTGAGACAACATCTAATCTGTAAGACCTCTATGTGGCATGCCCAAAAGTATAAGCCTTTAACGAGGCAACATCAAAAATATAAGCCCTCAACGAGGCAACATCAAAAGTATAAGCCCTCAACGAAACAACGTCAAAGGTATAAGACCTGCATGAGGCAATACCGAATCTGTAAGACCTCAACGAGGTATGCCCAAATTTCTAACACCTTAAAAAGGCATAATCCCGGTATTAAAGTCAAGGCTATATATTCAAACTTGTACGACCCCTAAAACGGCATACCCTCGATATAAACGCTGAGGATACCTCATGCGGGGATTAGAAGGCTACAGCCGAACATAAAGACTATGGTCATAAGGCTCCGGCCAAATTAACGCGGCTCGGAGACGTTCGATTGCCGTCATAAAACTACAGGTCTTCAAATACTTCGAAAAGAACTAGTTAATCAGGCTACCCTTGGCATAAGAAAAAAAGCTTTGATCATATCATCTCCAAACAATGTAAAGGCTTCGAAAACAATCATCCTCCAAGAAAAGGCTTCAAAACTTCAGCCTTGGAGTGAACCTCCCGAGGTGCTCATTTGGCATCACATATCGGCTCATAATCAAGGATCTTGTCGTGCCTTCGAAAAGTGGGACGAACACAAAAACTTCAAAAGTCACTAGCCGAAATAAGAGGAAACTATAGCCATATTAGAGGTGGCATCGACCCGATCTAAAAAAAGCCTAAGGGTCAATGCGTAAGAGCCTAAGGGCCAGCCTAAAGAGCCTCAGGGCCGATTTAAAAACCTAAGGGTCGATGAGCTCCATTAAAAACTTGACTCGAGGATTGAGCCCTAAACGGTTATCTATTATCAATTTCTCATCAAGAGCAAAAACCTAAGGGTTTATTTTAAAGTCCAGCATTTCAGACCAATAATCAACAAGCATCAAAGTCCATTCCGAAAAAGCAAAGGAAATACAAGAAATAACGAAAAACAAATGGCCTTTTATATATAATAATGGTTCGCAAAACATGTCTTACAATGCTCGAGATTGGAGCCCTTGCACAAAATAGAAAACAAATAAAAACCTAATATACTGCCGAGGTTGTGCCTTCAACAACTTGGTCCTCGGCCCCAGGAGCTTCAGCGGCCTCCTCCCCCTCGGGGACTTCACCCTCATCTCCATCATCCTCCGAGCCGATGGCCGAATCACTGGTTGAACCATCCTTGAAAGAGAATAGAGCTGTCGATTCTTCCTCTAGGGCCTTCACCCTCTCAATCTCAGCAGACAAATCGATGCCCCCTGCATGTACATCCTCAAGATCCTGCCATCGAGCCTTTAATCGGACATGCTCTAGGGCTCGGGTCAGTTTAAGCTTGGCCTCCTCGGATACCTTCCTGGCTTGAACGTTTGCAGCAGCAGCATCCTCTTTGTATGAGGATATGAGCAAATCAGCTTCGACTTTGGCTGCAGATAGCGCGGCGACCGATTTAGCATGAAGGTCTTTGTACTTACTACTTTCCGCCATCACATCCTGAAGATAATGCTTGACCAAGGTCAACTTCCCTTGGAGGGCATCTCTCTCGGAGGCTATCTCGTTCACACGCTGCTTAAGCCCGAGAATCTCGGTATCCCTGGGTCGGAGCTCCTGTCTCATTAGGGAATCTTTCTTCTCAAGCTGCGAAAATCAATCCAAAGGTGTTAAATGCTAAAGTCGGACAAGCACGTAAATAAAAACATACGAAGGCTGCATTACTTGCTCAAAAGATCGGTCCACTCTCGAGACACTGTCTCCAAACGAGCCCGAAGGTCACAAAGTTCTTTCTCTTTTTTGGTAAAAAGAGTCATGATCTCGTCAGCCTCTGATGAGAGCCTCCTACACTCTTCATCATAATGAGCCAACTCGGCTTGGGACTTGGCAAATGCCTGATTATAAAGCACTATGGACTGAAAGAATAAAAGAAGGAAAGTCAAAAAAACGATGATCGAAGCTCGAAGCACAATCATTGAAAGCTTACTTGTTTCTAGAGCCTCTCAACTTCATCAAAATTAAGAGACGCGTTAAGCTCGGGGTTTTTCTCGACCCAAGTGAAGAGTCCTTCAAACACATCCTTCTCCTCGAGGGACTCCCCCGCATTAGAAGACTCTATATTATGGGCATCCTGTATCTCCCTCGGAGAAAATGTTCGACCTGGTGGAGAATCACTTACATCAATAACCCTGGCTGGATCGATCGGGTCCTTCTCTTGCCTCTGGGGAGCTTCAGAACTAGGCTCTCCAAGCTTATCTACCGAGTGCTCCTCGGCTCGGGGAATATTTTGGCCGACAACCGACTCAGGAATCTCATCCGACCCACCCTCGAGAGCCTCTTCGGCTCGAGGTGGGACAACCTCAACAACTTCTAGTTTAGAAGCCTCCGGCTCAACAACCATCGGCTCAGCATGATGCAAAGCAATCATACTTCCTCTTACCACGGGTGCCACCGGGGAGTCATTCTTCTCTTCACCCCCAGCTCGAGGGCTCCTTGGTACTTTTGGAGTTAAGGCCGCTGAATCGGCCTTAGGTTTTTTCACTTTAGCCTTCTTTTGATTCGAGGACTTAGTGGGCGATATATTTTTTCTCTTCTTCTGTTTGTTGGGTTTTGGGGTCTGCTTCCCCAGGCAGCGTTTCTCTCAGCAAAGAGGGCTCTCCTAGACCTGCACAAACATAAACACAAAGCATAAGGATACATTCGGGGGATGTCTCTTCTAAGGAGCTTAAGTACAATAGGAGTAAAAACTCACCGTGATTTTTAGCTTTCCATCGAGCCTTGGCCAAGTCGCGCCATACGCACTCGACATACGGGTAGGTCGAATCTAGCTGGCTAACCCAACCTGAGAGATCCTTAACCGTGCCGGGATACCACACAACAGCTGCATCATCAAAAGAGGTTAGTTCATGGGGGAGTTGGTCCAAAAGAGAGGAAAAATACTCAATTAACGTGTTCACTTACGTTTCACATTTCATTCCTCGGGGAATGGCATCCTCTACATGGGGATCAGATTTGAGGTTCTAACTCGAACAAAGCGTCTCATCCACCCTCTGTCCTTGTCTTCGTCGGTACAAGCAAAGAGAAACTTCGAGGCCCGACGTTGAAGCTTAATCAAACCATCCCGGTAGAGTCGGGGACTGTACATTCTGATCAGGTGCTCAAGGGTAAAAGGCATCCCCTCAACCATGTTTGCAAAGTGCCTAATCATATAAATAGTGCGCTAAAATGACGGATGGATTTGGCCGAGTGTCACTCGATATTGCCTGCAGAAATTGAGGATCACGGGATCTATCGACGGCGAGGACGGCTCTACCGGACCAAGGGTAAATGGATAGGTATATACACTAAGGAAGCCGACTTTGTATGTCATTATGCCTTCCTCCCGAGGGGGAATCTCCACCTACACCGTATCTCCCCAGCGGCAGTCGGCCTTCACCTTCTCGGTGTCTATTATCAGGCTAATATATCGGGACATGGGCTCACACCATCCGACTTTGTAGAAGGCTTGTCAACCTTAAAATCGGAGGTTTTTTTCGTAGGGTCCGGGGATGCATTCCTCGAGACGAGGGGGTACTATTGCCTTGCCCTTAGAAGAACGTGAAGATGAGGAAGCTTTATCATCTTGGGGAACAGTGTTGGAGGTCTTCGCCATTTTTGCTGAAAGATTCCAGAAGAAAAGAGAAATATTAGTTGGGGGAAGATCACAAGAAAGAAGTAGGAAGAGCTCTTTTGAAGGTTTGAAGATGTGATGAGAAGTAAGTAGCAGAAGAAAAAGTATTTATAGGAGCTAGTCGTGCGCGTTGGGGAAAGCCAAAAGACAACCAACCGCCGTAATCAATTCGAGGCTTTTTAGGAGCAGTGCGAATATGACTTTTGAGCGTCTCTTTTGTCACATCAATTGCTTGACATGACATAATTCATGTAATGATAGTAGTACTAAAGAGTTGGAGAATTCAAATCATTTCTTTTATTTTCATTCCAAGAAATGCGGGGACTATTTGTATACGGTCAAAATCGGGAAAGGCCGATTTTGAGGCTTCTACAGCATTCCAAGCCCGACTTTGACTGAATCGGAGCATAATTCGATGACCGACCGCGAGGTGTACTCCTTGAGTAAGTATATCAAAGGATCGACATACCTCAAGCTAGGACAAAGTCGAAGACCATAATGGAAGGGCGAGAAATTCCCAAGAGCACGTGATTAAAGATGACAAGGTCTGCAAGAATAGTACAAGTCCGTACTAGACTAGTATATAGTTGTTCCGATATCATTTCTTTGTATTTATTTTACATGTACTATATTGGGATTCCCCCTCCTATATAAAAGGGACACCTATAATTTAGTAATAGAGAGGATATTCAATACAACAAGAATATTCTCTGCTCTCTAACTTAAACATACTCAAAAAAAATTCTATTGATTTACTGCCTATCATTCATCGTGTTCATTAATTGTCCTTCATTTATTGCTATATTGTTCTTATGTAACGATCCGACCAATCGTTTTGAGCTCTTGTGCATCGTTTGGTGGTTTGAGTCCATGATCAACTTCATTTCAGGTATTATGACTCGTAGGCGTGGTCGGAGTTGAATTTCGGGAAGATCGGAGTCAATTTTGAAAGAAATTCTCATTTCGGAAGCCTTAAGTTAGAAGAATTGACTGAGATTGGATTTTTGAATAAACGACCTCAGAATCAGGATTTAAAGGTTTCAGTAGGTTCGTATGATGATTTCGGACTTGGGCACATGTTCGGATCGGGTTTTGGATGACCCGGGAGCGTTTCAACGAATGTTGTGGAAGTTAGCATTTTAGAAAAAATTTCATAAGTCTGGGTTGAAGTGCATTTCAGTGATATTTATGTCTGTTTGGGATTCCGAGTCTGGGAATAGCTATGTATGGTGATTCTGGTGTTAGGAGCGCGATAGGAAGAAAATTCCGAGGTCCGTAGGTCAATTTGGAGTCATTTGGCTAAAGTTAGAAATTTGAAGGTTTTTAAGAAGTCCGACCGGAAGTGGAAATTTTGATATTGAGGTAGGATTCTGATTCCGAAAGTTGGAGCAGGTCCGTAATGTTGAATGTGACTTGTGTGCAAATTTTGGAGTCAATCGAACGTGATATGATTGGTTTCAGCATCGAATGTAGAAGTTGGAAATTTCAAAGTTCATAAGATTCAATTGAGTTGCGATCCATTGCTTCGATGTTATTTGATGTGATTTGAGGCCTCGAGCAGGTCCGCATTGTCACGCCCCCTCTTTCTATCGCACGGGTTAGGTATGGAGAGATCGGGTTCTATGACATTCTGGACAACTCCTTAAAGGAAAAGGGTTTAAGGAAGAGTCTCCACCTAACGATTTTTATGGTGCGTTAGTGCACCTAGAGTTGATAACTCATAAACTAGTTTGCATTACCAGAGATTGGGTAAGGGCTTAAAATTATCTCAAGGGGAAGGTGTTAGGCACCCCTCAAGATCCACAACTGTGGGTCCCAGCCAAGAAATTTTGTGAATTTGGACGGTGAACAAGTAGCAAGTAAGGTTCATATAAGAGGGGATTTCAAACAAGCACGAAAATCTTTAAAGGTTTTGGAAAAACATTAGAATAAACATTTGAAAAGAACTGTCATAGGTTTAAAGTAATATGGATCATATCAATGCAATACCCGGTATGTCACTTCCTCAAAGAGGCGGCTACACGTGGTATTAGCGCACCTGTCATCATATCCGTGTTCTACCCTTCCCACCCCGTAAAGGTTATTTAAAACACGTGTGTTGGTCACGAATACTTATTGCATGCTATTACCCGTCCCGTCCTATCAGTCCTGGAGGGTATTTAGGACTACTATTCCTACAAGGTAGGGACTAGGCTGAAACCCTAGGTTTAAAGGATTAGACTCTAAGCGACATACCATAACAGTTAAGACTGCATATAGAGGAAGCATACAAAAGCAAATAGGGGCCCATACATCCCTCCACAGGTTGTATACGTAAATAGCACGACTCAAGCACATAAAGGAGTCTAAATGAAAGAGTTTTAAAACAGAGGTTAAATTTGAAAACAGTAGGCTTAGGAGTTTTGGTTTTCAGAAAATAAGGCAAAAGTTGATTAAAACAGAGAAGTTTAAAGAAGACTTGGTTGAAAAGATCCAGCAATTCAAAGGCAATAGCAAGATTGAAAATGCACAACAGTTTTGAGGGAGTTTCAAATAAACAGATGAATAACTTTTAGAAACCCAATAATCAGAAGTAAAACAAGATTTGAAAGTAAAACTGAGTAGTTTCAAACAGGGGTGACTTACTTTGAAATCAGTAATTCAAAAATATAGCAGGAACTAGTAGTTTAAAAGAGTTTTAGCAAAGGAGAGTGAGTGCATAACTTCGAGAATCAATAATTTTAAGATAGAGCAAGGATTCAAACAAACAGAGTGACTTTGTGAAAGGGAGAGTTTGTTTTGAAAAATCTGTTAATTGCTGGACAAATAAGAGTGAAAATAACGACATCCAGCGATGTTCTCAAGAAAAGGTTGATTAGATTTTACAGGTCATTTTTAATACAAACAGGACACAATGGTCGATTTGGGTTTTAATAAGTGTTAGGCCTAAGGTTTGCCTAGGCGTCGTACACACTGCCTATTTTATATTTTGAAAGGTGAGCATGCACACTTTAGTCCTGATTTTAACGACATGTGAGAAAAAGATACATTTGCAGAAAACGTTTTAAACCCATTAACCATATTTTAGTGAGATTACCAGATTAACTAGGCGTTGCAATAGAAAATAGGCATTTTGAAAGTAAAATCCTATAGAGCAGGATATCTTGTGCACACATGAATAAGTAGAATCCTATAGGCATGTCTTCTACATGCAATGCTTGTGAAGATGCAGTAGCAGTAATATATGGTAGTTTTATTACATTATTGTAGTTATTAGTTGTGAACAAGAGGAAACATAGACATAAGCGTAGTAGAGATGCTGAAGTAGACAACCTAAACATGGTTTCTAATGCATGGTATGTATGTCCTAAGCATGATAACTATTACACACATAGGTAAGTAAAATCCTATAGTCATGTTTTCTACTCATACTATAATAAACATGCATAGTCCCCTCCCACATTCACTATCCAGCCCCAAATATTCGTTTACAAATTATTACATGCCAATAATAATAAATTACGTTAATGAAAAAGTAAGAAGCTACTTCTATAGGGAGCCTTCAATCAGAACCATTCTCCCAGCCTCACTCCTTTCGAGTTTCACAGCCTTACATGGCCTGGGTGCGGCAAAGTTCCCTAGGGCCCCAAATGGGTCCCTGGCCAATGCCAGCACCTAAGCAAAATTGCCAAGATTTTAACAAAGTGCAGTGGAATTACCAGCCTTGTGTGTCAAACTTCAATGAGTACCCAGGGGTACTCAAGGCAATGCTCACACGAAGGGGGTAGGACCTAATTTCTAAGAGTAGTGGGAAGTGCATATAGTTTAAAAGAGTGTTGAGTTTGAAAGAGTTCTGAAACAACAGTTTGAAAAAAAATGACTTCAAAGAACAATGTAAGAGTTTTACAAAAGGAAAATAGTTTGCAAAAGAGACAGAAACAGGCCAATCACAACCCAGCAAGGTGCAGGGTTCAAACTCAACAGGGGAAAGGGAGTTGGGGACAAGTAATTCACATGTTAACAATAGAATAAAGTCACAGATTCACATAGTTACCACATAGTTGTCACAAAGCAATCATAAATTAACAGGATCAGAATTATATATAGCATTTAAAAATCAGATAGAGGGATACAAGTTGCAGCATGAGAGGCTAGATAGGGGATGAGAGCATGTAACAGTAGTCATGTTGAGATAAGAACATTAACCTATAGGCAAATAATCATACTAGTGACATAAGTCTCACATAGAGTCACACAAGAGGGACAAGGGACATATTAGACTGATAGGAAGGGAGGAATAGCAGGGGTATGCTAATTACACCAGACTCAAACAATTATAGAGAATCACATAAGGAAAGCAGAGTACTTATTAGACTAACAAAAGAGAAAGGACATTATAGAATCGTGCTAATTGCATGGTAGGCAGTAGAACCACAAGATAAAGTACCAGAGAAACAACAGGTATATAAATAAGAATTGAAGCATATTGTGTAGAGACACTATAAAATTAACTTAGAGACATACCAGTTTATTGATATAGAATAGCAAGGTGCAAAGAGATAGAACAGCAACAACAGTGTGTAGAACAAAGGAGCAACAGAGTAGTGATGTGCAGAAGTAAAAGAGGAGCAAAGATTACTCAATGTGTTTGTGTGTGCTATCAGTGTTAGCGTTCGTGTTTTGCAAAGAGAGAAGGCAGAGTATATATAGTTGAAAATCAAGTAGTGAATAAGGTAAAAATCAAGTCAAGTAGTAATTGAAGAATTCGAAATCAATTAAATCAGGAAATTAAGGCAGGTACTCCCTTAAGCCAAGGGATTGATTCAAACGGTAAGAATCAGTGATATATAAGGCAAGAAGAATCAATACACGATTAATAAGGAAAGTATCAGTGTAGTTCAGTAATGGTAACGACTTAAAATCAGTAAAGTGAGAATAAGAAGTCTCCCTTAATTAAGGGAGTCATCTCAAACGGTAAAGAAGAGGGAGCAAAAATAGGGAAAAGAATTCATATAGCATGAGCAATCAAGGAAACAATTTGAACATGGAAAGCATAGAGTAAATAATTGGGACTAGGTTCAGAAGTTTTAATTAAGGAAACACTGTCAAGAATCAACAAACATTGTAATCGACCACACAATAAGGCAGGAAAATAATTCAGAGGTTGGAAATCAGTAAAAGGGTATCAATCCCCAGAGATTAGGGATCCTGATTAGTACCAATTCAGGAAAAGCCTCATATATTTAAGGAGGTATTGGGAATCAACATGGTATCACTCATAGTTATTCAAAAAAGAGCACTGATTTGAATAGGATAAACACACATTAAGCAAGAAGCAGTAGAATCAAAGACCAACAGCATAGCAAAGGTACAAATAATCAAGGTTAGAACATAGCAAACAGATACACACACAAATCGGAGGGACAAATCAGTAGAGACATAATAAGGGTTATAACATAGTGTTAAAACTAAGATTTTAACATAATAAATCATGATTAAAAGTGATAAAACGTCTAAGCATATGAGAAAATCACTTGAACCTTGAGAAATCATTTGAAGAAAAGTTTCAGAAACCCTAAGTGAAGAACTTGTTTAAAGTGTAATAATACTCGTAATAAACCTAGATTCAGTGTAGATCTAAGAAAATCAGAAGGTTTTAAAGACTAGGGTTTTAGAAACATCGGAGAAAGTAGAAGAACTTGCTGTGAAACTCAAAGATCGTGGCGAATATGGCATGGTCGCGTCAAAACCCCACTGGAGGGAACTGGAAAACCAACCAAGAAAGTAACCCCAGTAACCGTTCAAGCATGATAGAGACCATTGGAGGTCTCGAAGATGGAGTAAACCGAAGAAAGGAGGAGTCATGGCGGCTGGTAGTCGAAAGGGGTGAGACTGGAGGTAGCCGGAGAGATGGTGGAGGTCATCGGAGAAGAAGAACCCAGAAGGTTCTAGAGAGAGGAGGAGAGGAAGAGACGAGAAGAGAGAGAGTCGGTCTTGAGAGAATGAGACGGAGGGAGGGGGTTAGGTTAGAGTTAAATTAGGTAAGTTGGATATGGGCCGTTGATCACATATGATCAACGGCTCAGATCAAGCATGGAGTTAGGCCGGGTATTGAATTGGTTTGGGCTGGGTAGGAATGGGTCTGATGGGTTGGGGTAATTGGGTATTGGATTGAAATTGGGATAGGTTAAGAGTGGCTATATTTTAAATACCCCTTAAAAATAAGATAATTAATTAATTAAAATAACTGATAATTATAAAAAAATGAAATTAAGTTTAACTAAGTAAAATCATAGTAATTAACTAATATTAAGTATAAAAATACATAAATTTTGAATTGAAATAATATAAAATATCCAATTGGGCCATAATTGCAAAATTGTTGTAATTGGAATTAAATAAGACTCAATTGGCTAATTTGTGGAATAATTAGATTTTAATGGATAAAAACAATTATAAATAACATACTAGGTTTAAAAAAATATTTTGAAGTTATTTATGACATGATTTAGGAAGTATTTAAATATAAAATATTACATAAACGAGAAAATAATTTAAATAAAAAATAGGAAAAGATAGGAAAAATACCCATCATTACAAAGAGTAATTTTGAAAGCTTATAGGCAAGTTTGAAAATAATCTTGAGGAAAAATTGGGTATCAACACGCATTATGTTTTGGAGCAGGTTGGTGTGATTAGACGGGGTCCCGGGGGCCTCGGATGTGTTTCGGGATAATATTGGATCATTTTCACATGGTTTTGTTGTTGTTGTTTTCTGGTGCAGCTGGTGTGCATGGCGATCGCGGTAGTTGGTACGCGATCGCGAAGAAGGAAATTTGGAGGCTACTGGGATCGGCTCATGCGAACGCAGGGAGGGGAGTGCGATCGCGAAGAGGAAATTTGAGGCTGCTGATGTTTGGCCTTCGCGAACGCGGTGGGGAGGACGCAATCGCGAAGGGTTGGCTCGAGGAAGCTATGCGAACGCGAAGAGTATATTCTGGGCCTGAATTTCTGGGCTTCGCGAACGCGAGGGCACAGACGCATTCACAAAGAAGGGTCGGACTGGGTAGTGAAATGTTTTAAAAGACGGGGGTTTGGCCCATTTTCTTCCATTATCTCTTGGTTGGGCGATTTTTGGAGAGCTTCAAGTGGAGATTTTCGTCATCTATGTCAAGTTAAGTTGTATTCACTCATTTCAAGTTAAATACAAGGTTTGTTTATAGATTTGGTCATGGAAATTAGTAGAAATTTAGGATTTTGAAGAAAGACCTAGAATTTGTATTTTTGGATTTTGGCCACGAATTTGGGCATGAAATTGGGAGTTGATTATATATTTGAGTTAGTGAGGCTATGGGTAAAGTTTATCTTTGAAAAATTTCGGAATCCGGGCACATGGGCTGAGGGAAATTTTGTCAACTTTCCGAGCGAAGTTGGGAATTTATATAAATTGAAATGTCATAAGTATTAGAACATATATTCATTGGTTTGCCCATTGTTTGGATAGTTTTGGGAAATTTTGCATCAAATTGAGTCATCAGAAGGGTTTGGAAGCCGGTTATGAATCTTCGGAGCAAGGTAAGTCTCCTTTCTAACCTTGTAAGAGGGAAATATCCCCATAGGTGAAATAATTAAACATGTGCTACTATTTGTGGGGGGCTGCGCACGCACGAGGTGACGAGAGTCCGTGCGTAGCTACTATTATTCTTATGTCTGGGTAGTCTAGGATCTACTAGCATGCTTTACATGTTGTACTTGTAATTTTGCTGATAAAATTAGACGGTTTAATATTATCGAATTAGTAAATGAATATCTAAGAAGGTTAAACTTCATTTTTCTTAATCATCTAAAAAGAGAATTGATCTTTCTTTGGATAAATATTCCCTGATAAATTCCTAATTTTCTATGTGAATGTGTGTATATATATGAGTACTTGTGTCGTATGTATGATTCGCGAGTGGGGTAACTCTATTATTTATATGTGACCGCGTCGCATGAATGATTCGCGAGCGGGGTAATAGATGCATCTATGGTTCGAGCCATTCGACCCTTCGGCAGTGCACATTTTACATTTATTGTTGGTTCAGGCCGTTCGACCCACGACATTACTTGCACATGATATTTGTTGAGTACTGTCTGTGATTTTTAACCGTTTGCTGGCCTTGAATTGTAAGTTTTCAACTGAAATGACGAAGATTTAAAATTTAAATTTTTGGAATAAGTGTTCCTTCATGTCACTATTTGTTAATTACCGGTGATATCTATGCTTAGTGTCACCCTTTTTTATTAAATTGACCCCTAGCAAGTGTCAAATTCGACCTCTCGTCACTACCTCTTCGGGGTTAGGTGGGATACTTAATGAGTACACGTTGTTTTCGTACTTATAATACACTTGCTGTGCATTTTGTTGCACAGGTACAAGTACATCTAGTGGCCTCACTCGACGCAGTGGTGTGACTGATATGGACACATAGGTGAGCTGCTCCTCTCGAGATGAATCATAGCTGGCAAAGTCTCCCTCAGATTTATTGTATTGTATTTTATTCCTTTGTCTAGTTTGTACTCCGGACAAATATTGTGTTACATGTATACTTCCTAGAAATTGCTCATACACTTGTAACACCGGGTTCTGGGATGATTTTGGGATGTATTTGTTAGTTAAATGTAAAAAAAATCGTTATTTACTCAGTAAATTTTTATTGATCGTCATAAAATGAAATAAAAAGTAATAATTTCAAAATACTAAAATAGAAATTTTAATTATCTATTGAGTGTTGGCTTGCCTAACAATGGTGTCCGGCGCCATCACGACCTTAACGGATTTTGGGTCGTGACATCTTCATTCATTGCTCATTATTTACCATTAAAGGCTGCCCTCGAGGTCCCCAACATCACTGCATCTTCATCGACTAAGCGTTATTGCTCATTATAGTCTGTCCTCGAGAACTGATTCTAGTGCATTCGAGGCCCTGTCGTGTAATAGGCTTGGTTTGCATATCACTACTTTTCTTTACTCTTATCTTATTACTCTAACTCACACTTACCATCTATTGCCTAACAACTAGTATTAAAATAATCACATATTTTTAGAACCACAAAATCAAATATAATTGTCATTACCATTTTCGAGGTAAACACATAAGTTTAGAAAATAATATAAATTAAATATAAAGACATAAAATTAGAAAGGGAAAGGTTAATTAAATTGAGATTAGAAAGTTGTTAAAATTAAATATATGATACTTAAAAAATAGCTAAATTATATTAAATTATTAAAAATTTACTATTAGAAATGAAAAGGAAAGGCTAATTGAATTTGAAATTAGAAAGTTGTTAAAACTATGATTTGAATGCTCGATATTATCACGAAATTGAAGTCTAATATATGAAAAAAATAACTAAAATACAAAATAAACTTCTAATATAGGTAATTATACAAATGAAAATTAAAAATTAAATTTGTATTAAGGCTAAAAAGAAAAACAATTTGCATAAGAAATAAGTTGACGATACAAATATTACTATAACATTTAGATATAATGTGTTCAAACAACTAAGAAAATATTTTTCTATGATTAATATCTGAATTGAGTGTAGTTAGTATAAGTTTGAAAGTATAACATAATTTTTTGAAACTGCGTTCCAATTTAGGAAATAGAGTGATAAGAATTATTTGAATTTGAGATGAGATTTTATTTATTTCATAATTTTTTTTATTTTGGAAAATATTACAGAAAGAAATAAAATGACAATAAACATATTTCTACATACATATAATATGTTCAAATAATTAAGAAATTACTTTTCTAATATTAAAATAAAATTTTAAGAATATAAAATAACTTTCTAAGATAGTAATTTTATTAATGAAAATTAAAAATTAAATTTATATCTTAAAGTTAAACAAAAGAGAAATTTAACTGCATCTAAATCAAAAATAATTATAAGAGAGCTCAATACATTTGGAAAATAATTATCAAATAACTTATGTATTAATATTTTGGCCTACATCAATTTTACAATTTAAAATAAAATATGATATTATCTTGGTTATAGGAAAAAAAGTAAAACTAATTAAAATTTATAGTAGGGAAGAGAATGTATAAAAATAGAGATAGTGTGAGGATACTTATACATTAAATTAATTTTAAAATAAATAAATTAAAAAATTAAATTATAATTAATAATACTACAATAAATTTAATTGATTAAAAATTTCGAATGAGAGGATACAAGCATAAAAATATACCAAATTTCAAGAATAAAATATTTTATTTATTAAGGATTATTAAAATAATAGTAAGCAAGACATTAATTTAATTATTAAGCTAATAAAATATTATATGATAGTACAATAATATTAAATAATAAATAATACAATAACTATAATGTCACGACCCAAATCCTAACTCAGGTCGTGATGGCGCCCAACACCGGGGTCAGGAAAGCCAACACTTGATTTATTAGCAAGATTTTCTTATTTGATAAAATGTTCCAACACTTACCAATTTCAAGTTTTAAATAATTAAATGAAAACGGATAAATTAACCAACTTAAATCAATGTAGCCAAAAGGATCACGAACCAACATATACAGTCCCAAAAATGTAATGTCTACTACGTGTGTGCCAGGAACTAGTGTCACTAGTCTACATGCGAACTAGTAGAATATACAAAAGATGAAATAAACTATTATACTGTCTGGAGGAAGTAGACAGAAATAAACAAAAGATAACTCCATGGTGCTGCTGGGAATCGCCAAGGAAGGCAGCTCACCGTGAAGTCAGCCTCAGAACCAGATGCACCAGCCTCAGAACCTGTACAATTAAGTACACAAGCGTAGCATGAGTACATAAATAAATATGTACCCAGTGAGTATCCCGCCTAACCTCGAATAAGTAGTGATGAGAGGTCGACGTGATACTTACTAGGGTCAAACAATATGAGATAAATACAGGCTAAACAGAAAATAACAATAATGAACAGTGATAAGGAAATGAGCATCAGATAACATTTTCTAATACCCTCATGCTATCCCTTCCCATAACATGCAAGATGTTTAACCTTCTCTTTTCATAGAATCAACAGTTACAATTACAGGGCTTCTCATAAATTATCAAAACATGTAGCAGGTCGTGGACGTACGACCGATACGACGTGAAAAGTAAATGCACACTGTCGAGGGTCGAATGGCCCAAACCATAGATGCATCTCTCTGCCCCGCTCGCGAATCGAACATGCGACGCGGTTAGCACAATACTAGAGCTTCCCCGCTCGTGAATCATACATACGACTCGGGTTCCCGTGTACATATACATAATCCTCAGGGATTTCAGATAATTAACAGGGTTCTTTTAAGAAGGAAAGGTATTCAACAATACCGACTTCGAAACATAACCTCCTAGGCCTTCATATGTGAGATTCAAGGATATTACACCACCTAGTCCACATACAAGATCACATATACAACACATAAAGCATGCTGGTGAGTCCTAAACTACCCGACAAGGCATAATAGCAGCTACGCACGGACTCTTGTCACTTCGTGCATGTGTAGACCCCCGTAAATAAGGACAAACAATCATTTATAAGCACATATGGGGACAATTCCCTCTTACAAGGTTAGAAAGGAGACTCATCTCGTGTCCTACTTTCCGGGTCAAGAACGCGCCCGAAACTCCAAACTCGTCTCCCAAGGACTCGAAACTAGTCAAATGATGCATAAATACATTACTTTATACTCAAAGTCATGAAATTCCCCTATTTACTTAGTTATTTCAACTCACTTTGAAGAATCCCAAAATACAACCCTGGGCCCACATGCTCGGATTCCGGAAATGTTCGAAGGAAACACTTACCCATAACCTAAGAATTATTAATATATGATTTTTGTATGATTTCATAGCTAGTTAGTGGGTAATTCCCTAAATTTAATAAAGCCCTACATTTTTACTCTAACCCTTGATTTTCACTAATTAGGATGTTTATTTAACTAGGAACCCATGTATTAAACTAACTTTAGAGTAGAAATCACTTACCTTTCAGTAGTTAGGTCGTTTGGCTCTTTTCCAAGCTCTCAAGGTCGACTATGGAGGAATAAAGTGGAGTAAAATGGTTCTTTCCCGTATTTTAAAAGACCTCACTGCCTACAGGTATTACGCACCTGCGGCTCAAGGGCCGCACCTTCAGTCTCGCGCCTGCGAGAAAAGACTCGCACCTGCGGAAGAGGGGCAAGGGGGATGGGCTCGCACCTGCGGACCGGAGTCCGCACCAGCGGCTCCGCCTCTGCGGAATTGGCCCGCACTTGCACCGACTGGGCAACCTCACCTTGACCCGCACCTGCGAAGCAAGGACCACAGGAGCGGTCTCGCACCTGCGACTGGGCAACCGCAGGTGCGGTCACACCAGACATGGTGCACCAGTAGCTATTGCTGCTGGTTTTTGGCCTCGATTGAAGCTCGAATGGCATCTAGGCCCACCCGAGCCCCCGTCCCAATATACCAACAAGTCCCAAATCATGATACGGACTTGCTCAAGCCTTCGGAACACTCAAAACAACGCTACAACTCAAAACCCCTATAATCAAACTTAAGAATTTTAAGTTCTTGAATTCGCTAACAATGCGCCGAAACAGCCTATCCTACTCGAAATGACACCAAATTTTGCAAGCAAGACATAAACGACATAAGGAAACTATTCCCAGTATCAAAATTTCGTTCGGACCTCGATAACACAAAAACACGTTCCAAACAAAAATTCTTGAACTCAAGGAAATCATATTTCACTATTTGGCGCCGAAACGCTCTCGGGTCATCCAAAACCCATTTCGGACATACGCACAAGTCCGAAATCATCATACGAAGCTACCAGAACCGTCGAAACTCAATTCCGAGGTTGTTTACTCAAAATGTTGACAGAAGTCAAACTTGGCCTTAAAGGCCAACCTTAAGGAACTAAGTGTTCCTATATCGTTCTGAACCCTTCAAAATCCCGAACCACAGGTCATAAATCGTAAAAAGCCACTACGGGAAGTCTCATTTAGGGGAACGGGGTCCTATAATGCAAAACGACCGGTCGGGTCGTTACATTCTCCACCTCTTAATCAAATATTCGTCCTTGAACGGGTCTAGAATCATACCTAAAGTGCTGAATAAGTGTGGGTACTGGCTCCGCATGTCCTCCTCGGACTCCCAAGTCGACTCCTCGACTGGCTGGCTCCTTCACTGGACCTTCACTGCAGAAACTCTCTTGGATCTCAACTGGCGATCGTGCCTTTCAATAATAGCAACTGGCTCCTCCTCGTAGCCCAACCTCTTATCCAACTAAATGGTGCTGAAATCAACCACGTGAGAGAATTCGGCGTGGTATCTCCGGAGCATGGATACATGAAAGACCGGATGAACTCTTGATAAACTGGGAGGTAAGGCAAGCTCATAAGCAACCTCCCCAACTCGCCTCAATATCTCGAAAGGACCTATAAACCTTGGGCTCAATTTGCCCTTCTTCCCGAACCTCATAATACCCTTCATTGGCGAGACCTTCAAGAAGACCTGACTCTCTCCATAAATGATACGTCACGCGCCTTCTGATCCACGTAACTCTTCTGTCTGGACTGTGCTGTATGGAGCCTCTCCTGAATCAACTTCACCTTCTCTAAGGCATCCTTCACCAGGTCGGTGCCATATATCTTAGCCTCGTCAGGCTCGAACCACCCGATAGTAGAACGACATCGCCGACCATACAAGGCCTCAAGTGGAGCCATCTCGATGCTAGACTGATAACTATTATTGTAAGCAAACTCAGCCAAAGGCAAGAACTGATCCCACTGACCTCCGAAGTCAATCACACATGCCCTGAGCATGTCTTCCAATATCTGAATTGTACGCTCCGACTGACCATCAGTCTGAGGGTGAAATGTTGTGCTGAGATCTATCTAGGTACCCATCTCACTATGCAATTCTCTCCAGAAGTGCGAGGTGAACTGAGGACCTCGATCTGATATAATGGACACTGGCACACCGTGCAACTGGACTATCTCCCGAATGTAGATCTGGGCTAACCTCTCAGAAGTATATGTAGTAGGTACTGGAATGAAATGCGCCAATTTGGTCAACCTATCCACAATGACCCAAACCGCGTCAACCATCCGCAAAGTCCGAGGTAACCCAACCACGAAGTCCATAGTGATGCGCTCCCACTTCCACTCAGGAATGGGCATCTGCTAAAGTAGGACTGCTGGCCTCTGGTGCTCATACTTGACCTGCTGGCAATTAAGACATCTAGCCACATACTCCACTATGTCCTTCATCATCCACCTCCACCAGTAATGCTGCTTCAAATCACGATACATCTTTGTAGCACCAGGATGAACAGAATACCGTGAACTGTGTGCCTCTTCTAGAATCCTCTCCCTCAGGCCATCAACATTAGGAACACATAGACGACCCTGAAGTATCAGAACACTATCTTCACCCATAGTAACCTCCTTGGCACCACCCTGAATCACTGTCTTTCGTAGCTCTGCCAAGCACGGATCATCAAACTGCTGAGCCTTAATCTCTCCCAATAAAAAATACTGAGCAACCACATGTGCAAGAACTCGGTGAGGCTCTGAAAGGTCTAATCTCACCAGGCGATTAGCCATGTACTGAATGTCCAAGGCTAGGGGTCTCTCCTCTGCTGCAATATAAGCCAAACTACCCATACTCTCCGCCTTTCTGCTCAAGGCGTCTACTACTACTTTTGCCTTTCCCGGATGATAAAGAATGGTGATATCATAATCCTTCAGCAACTCAAGCAATCTGCGCTGCCTCAAATTAAGATCCCTCTTCTTAAACAAGTGCTGCAAGCTACAGTGGTCTGTATAAACCTCACAGGACACCCCATACAAGTAGTGCCTCCAAATCCTAAGAGCATGAACAATCGCCGCCAACTCCAAATCGTACGCAGGGTAATTCTTCTCATGGACCTTCAGCTAGCGCGAAGCATAAGAAATAACCCTCCCCTCCTACATCAACACATACACCAAGCCAACGCGTGAAGCGTCACAATATATTGTATACATCCCAGAATCGGAAGGCAATACTAGAACTGGTGTTGAAGTCAATGTTGTCTTGAGCTTCTGAAAGCTCGCCTCACACTCATCGGACCATCGGAATGGGGCATTCTTCTGATTCAATCTAGTCAATGGGGCTACAATGGAAGAAAATCCCTCCACAAATCGATGATAATAACCTGCTAGGCCCAAGAAGCTCCTGATCTCTGTAGCTGAAGTAGGACGCGGCCAACTCTGAACTGCCTTAATCATTTTAGGATCAACCCTGATACCCTCTACGGATACCACATGTCCCAAGAATGCCACGGAATCCATCCAGAACTCACACTTGGAGAACTTAACATATAGTTTCTGTTCTCGCAAAGTTTGGAGCACAACTCTTAAATACTGCTCGTGCTCTCCTAGGCTATGTGAGTAAATCAGAATGTCATCAATGAAGACAATGACAAAAGAATCAATATATGGCCGGAACACCCTGTTCATCAAGTCCATAAATGTTGTTGGGGCATTAGTCAAACCAAAGGATATCACTAGGAACTCATAATGGCCATATCTCGTACGAAAAGCAGTCTTCGGAACATCTGAGTCCCAAATCTTCAACTGGTGATACCCCGATCTCAAATCAATCTTAGAAAACACCCAAACACCCTGCAACTGGTCAAAAAAATCATCGATACGCGGAAATGGATACTTGTTCTTGATGGTGACTTTGTTCAACTGGCGGTAATCAATACACATCCGCATAGAACCATCTTTTTTCTTCACAAATAGCACTGGAGCACCCCAAGGCGATACACTCGGCCTGATAAACCCCTTAGCAAACAACTCCTCAAGCTGCTCCTTCAATTCCTTCGGAGCCATACAATACGGGGGAATAGATATAGGTTGGGTGCCTGGAGCCAAGTCAATAAAGAAATCAATATCACGATACGGAGGCATGCACGGAAGGTCTGAAGGGAATACATCAAGAAACTCTCGCGCCACTGGCACTGAATCAATCGTCAGAAACTCGGCGGTGGTCTCCCACACATAAGAAAGATAGGCCAGACAACCTTTCTCAACCATATGTCGAGCCTTCAGGAAGGAAATAACCCGACTAGCTGCACTAACTGAGGAACCTCTCCACTCCAACCTAGGCAACTTGGGCATGGCTAGAGTAACTGTCTTGGCATGGCAATCTAGGACGGAATAATAAGGAGATAGGCAATCCATGCCTAGAATAATCTCAAAATCAACCATGTCGAGCAATAGGAGGTCCGCTCTTGTCTTGAACCCACAAAATGTAACCACGTAGGATCGATAAATCCGGTCTGCCACTACAAACTCGCCTATAGGAGTGGACACATAAATAGGAAGACCCTAAGACTCACGAGGAACATCCAGGAAATGAGCAATTAAGGTTGAAACATATGAATAGGTGGATCCGGGATCAAATAACACTAATGCCTCTCCACCACATACTGAAATAATACCTGTAATCACGGCATCTAAAGCCACTGCATCTCATCTGGCCAGAATAAAATAGAATCTAGCTGGAGCACCGGACAACTGAGCTCCGCCGGAATGAACAGGAGTTGACTGACCTCCCCCTGACTAGCCTCCATGTTTAAGACGACCTCTACCGACCTGTCCTCCACCTCTACGTGGCTAGACCGCTGGTGCTGGACTCATAGGTTGATAACCCTGTTGCACTGCCTTGCCCTGAAACCAGGACAAGTCCTCCTGATATGGCATGGATCCCCACACTCGTAACATCCCATTAGTGCCATGGCCTGCTGCCCTGAAGAAGAACCCTAAATAGCTGGGGAACGGTGAGAACCCTCTGGCATAGCACTGAAGTAAGGCCTAACTGGAGCACCGCGAGGACGTGGTGGGGGTGCTGAATATGGGGGCCTGCTGGGCTGAAATCACCGGAGAATCTGGATCTCTTATCCTGTTGCACCTGCTCTCTGATCCTCGATTGGTACCCCTCGATCCTGCGAGCAATCTCTACCACCAGCTGATAAGGAGTCCCCATCTCCACCTCTCGAGCCATGTTGGCCCTAATTCCTAGATGTAACCCCCCTACAAACCTCCACACTCTCTCAGCCTCTGTAGGTAGTATCATGAGTGCATGACGAGACAGCTCAGAAAACCTAGCCTCATAGTCTGTCATTGACATCGGACCCTACTCTAGCTGCTCAAACTGATACCGCAGCTCTTCCCTCTTGGAGGGTGGAATGTATCTATCCAGGAATATCAGAGTAAACTTCTCCCAAGTGACAGGAGGAGAACCTGTCGGCCTGCCAAGAATATAGGACTGCCACCATCTGCGGGCCCTTCCCTCAAACTGAAAAGTAGTGAAGTCGACTCCATGGGACTCCAATATCCTCATGTTGTGCAGTCTGTCCCTACACCTATCAATGAAGTCCTGGGCATCCTCACCACGCTCACCTCCGAAGACAGGAGGGTGCAATCTGGTCTATCTGTCCAATAACTTCTGCGGATCGCCGTCCGCATCTGGTCTGGGCTCAGGTGCTGCTGCTACCTGCTGGGCCCTGCCCACAGGCAGTGTACCCGGGGTCTGATATAATGTTGTTGTATGATCTGTAGCCTGGGCAGTAGGGGTCTGGACTCCCCCTCCCACCTGAGATGTGGCCCGGATCCTCCATAAATAAACCAGCATGGGTCATAGTATCCATGAACCGCATCATACCGCCCATGACCTCCTGGAAGCCTAGTGCGTTCATAAAGTCCACCGGAGCAGGATCTGCTGGGGGTACCTCTCCCTGCTCCTCTATAATAGGATCCTCTGCTGGTGGTGCAACTGGAATAGCTCTGGGACGCCCTCATCTCCTACCTCGGGTCGGTGCCCTCCCCCGGCCTCTGCCACGGCCTCAGATGACGGGGGTAGTGGCATCTCCCGTATCTGGAACACCAGCTGCGAGCGTCCTCACCATCTGTGAGAGAATAGAAGAGTGAGATTTAGTATACCATCGACTGCACGATAGAATATGAATAAAGAGAGATTTCCTAACACCCTATAGCCTCCTCAAGATAAGTACAGACGTCTCTGTACCAATCCACAAGACTCTAATGGGTTCGCTCATGACTCGTGAGACCTACGTGAACCTAAAGATTTGATACCATATTGTCACGACCCAAATACTAACTCAGGTCGTGATGGCGCCTAACACCGGGGTCAGGCAAGCCAACACTTGATTTATTAGCAAGATTTCCTTATTTGATAAAATGTTCCAACACTTACCAATTTCAAGTTCTAAATCATTAAATGAAAATGGATAAATTAACCAACTTAAATCAATGTAGCCAAAAATATCACGAACCAACATATACAGTCCCAAAAATATAATGTCTACTACATGTGTGCCAAGAACTAGTGTTACAAGTCTACAGGCGAACTAGTAGAATATACAAAAGATGAAATAAACTATTCTACTATCTGGAGGAAGTAGACAGAAATAAACAAAAGATAACTTCATGGTGCTGCTGGGAATTGCCTAGGAAGGCAGCTCACCGTGAAGTCAGGTCCAGAATACACGCTCAGGATCAAGCTTCGGTCTGATAACCAGATGCACCAGCCTCAGAACTTGTACAATTAAGTACATAAGCATAGCATGAGTACATAAACAGATGTGTACCCAGTGAGTATCCCTCCTAACCTCGAAGAAGTAGTGACGAGAGGTCTACTTGATACTTACTAGGGTCACAATTTATGAGATAAATACAGGCTAAACAGAAATAACAGTAATGAAAAGTGATAAGGAAATGAGCATCAGATAACATTCTCTAATACCCTCTCGCTATCCCTTTCCATAGCATGCAAGCTGTTTAACCTTCTCTTTTCATAGAATCAACAGTTATAATTACAAAGCTTCTCATAAATTATCAAAACATATAGCAGGCCGTGGACGTTCGACCGATACGACGTGAAAAGCAAATGCGCACTGTCGAGGGTCAAATACCCCAAACCATAGATGCATCTCTCTGCCTCGCTCGTGAATCGAACATGCGACGCGGTTAACACAATACTAGAGTTGACTCGCTCGCGAATCATACATGCGACTCGGGTTCCCGTGTACATATACATAATCCTCAGGGATTTCAGATAATTAACAGGGTTCTTTCAACCAGGAAAGGTATTCAACAATACCGACTTCAAAACATAACCTCCTAGGCCTTCATATGTGAGATTCAAGGATATTACACCACCTAGGCCACATACAAGATCACATATACAATACATAAAGCATGTTGATGAGTTCTAAACTACCCGACAAGGCATAATAGGAGCTACGCACGGACTCTCGTCACTTCGTGCGTGCGTAGCCCCCCGCAAATAAGTATAAACAATAATTTATAATGACCTATGGTGACAATTCCCTGTTACAAGGTTAGAAAGGAGACCCACCTCGTGCCGAGCCTACTTTCCGGGTCAAGAACGCGCCCGAAACTCCAAACTCGTCTCCCAAGGACTCGAAACTAGTCAAATGATGCATAATACATTAATTTATACTCAAAGGCATGAAATTCCCTTATTTACTTAGTTATTTCAACTCACTTTGAAGAATCCCAAAATACACCCCCGGACCCACATACTCGGATTCTGGAATTTTCGAAGGAAACACTTACCCATATCCTAAGGATCATTAATATATAATTTTTGTATGATTTCATAGCTAGTCAGTGGGTAATTCCCTAAATTTCATAAAGCCCTAGGTATTTACTCTAACCCTTGATTTTCACTAATTAGGATGTTAATTTAACTAGGAACTTATGTACTAAACTAACTTTAGAGTAGAAATCACTTACCTTTTAGTAGCTAGGTCGTTTGGTTCTTTTCCAAGCTCTCAAGGTCGACTATGGAGGAAGAAAGTGGAGTAAAATGGTTCTTTCCCGTATTTTAAAAGACCTCATTGCCTACAAGAATTCCTCACCTGCGACAAAAGACTCGCACCTGCAGAAGAGGGGCAAGGGGGCTGGGCTCGCACCTGCGGACCGGAGTCCGCACCAGCGGCTCCGCCTCTGCGGAATTGGCCCCCACCTGCGCCGACTGGGCAACCTCACCTGGGGCCGCACCTGCAAAGAAAGGACCACAGGAGAGGTCTCGCACCTGCGACTGGGCAACCGCAGGTGCGGTCACACCAGACCTGGTGCACCAGCAGCTATTGCTGCTGGTTTTTGGCCTCGATTGATGCCCGAATGGCATCTAGGCCCACCTGAGCCCCCGTCCAAATATACCAACAAGTCCCAAATCATGATACGGACTTGTTTGAGCCTTCGGAACACTCAAAACAACGCTACAACTCAAAATCACACCTCAAAACCTCTAGAATCAAACTTAAGAACTTTAAGTTCTTGAATTTGCTAACAATGCGCCGAAACGGCTTATACTACTCGAAATGACACCAAATTTTGCAAGCAAGTCATAAACGACATAACGGAACTATTCCCGATCTCGGAATTCTTCTCGGACCTCGATTACACAAAAACATGTTCCAAACCAAAATTCTTGAACTCAAGGAAATCATATTTCACTATTTGGCGTCGAAACGCTCTCGGGTCATCCAAAACCTATTCCGGACATACGCACAAGTCTGAAATCATCATATGAAGCTATCAGAACTGTTGAAACTCGATTCCGAGGTTGTTTACTCCAAACGTTGGCTAAAGTCAAACTTGGCCTTAAAGGCCAACCTTAAGGAACTAAGTGTTCCTATACCGTTCTGAACCCTTCCAAATCCCAAACCACCCGTCCCCACAGGTCATAAATCATAAAAAGTCACTACGGGAAGTCTCATTTAGGGGAACGGGGTCCTATAACGCAAAATGACCGGTCAAGTTGTTACATATAAGAAGACAGATCACAACATGATATGTTTAGTATTCTTTAATATTGACAGCTAAACGAAATTTAAGACTAAAATCAAGGTGTTAGGTTGCTACATATATTTATTAAAAAAAAAAAGGTTATGCACTACGACATTTGAACAATAATTTCATATCCTACTTCATAATTAATATCTAATGTTATATAATTTTTATCTGAGATGTTTATATTTTAAGGTTATTTGTACACGATTCAAACAACCTACATCATAATTTAACATTATTTGTGTCCGCGCATCGCGGAGTACTAATACTAGTTTTTCTTAGTTAAAAGAAAACATGGCATCTTATTTAATACATACTCCCTCTGGTCCAAAATAAGTGACTTTTGGATGTTTTCACACAGATTAAGAAATTCACCTTTTAACATTAATTAGAAATGAAATTGACCATATTAACGTTTACTATTTCACATAAACACTCCTAACAAGTACTCCAACACTATTTACTTTAAAGTTAATATAGGGAAAAATAATTAATTCATTCTAGAAATATGAAAAAAATCACTTATTTGGACCATAAAAAAAGACCAAAAAATCACTTACTTTGAACCGGAGGGAGTACTATTAACTTAATTAATACTATTAACTAATGACTTGTCAACGAAGAAAATGCGAACTCTTTGATTGTTCACAATTGATGAGGTTTAAATAATAAAAAAGATACTTTTTCCTTTAATTTAACGCGCTACAAATTACACAAATGTGTTGGCTACGAGTTTTTGTGCTTCAAATAACCCAACTTATTATTATGCTAAAGTCTAAACAAAAGTTTATTGTGAATTTCAAATTTGAATATGAGGAAAAAAGAACGTACAAACACAAAGAAAGAAGCAAGTTGATAAAATATTGGTAACCTTTTTTTATTTCGTTTTCCTTGGTATGTAATTCTAACAATTTAAGTTTAAAATCGGATAGTTAACTCGGAAACATAGTATAATTTTTATATTAATGATACATATAAAACTTCCACCTTTAAATATATTATTTAAATTAATATGTATGATTATTACAAAACAAATGAAGTATTCTCTCTGTTCACTTTTACTTGCCCATTATGAACTTTGCATACCCCTTAAGATATAATAAAGAAAGCGTATAATTTATCATGAGACTCATATTAATTGATATATATTTTTAATCAATTTAGAAAATGATTTAAAATGAGTAATTAATACAGTGAGTATAATAGGAAAAAAGAATTTGTATTCTCTTGATATGCTAAAAGTCACAAGTAAAATAAAAAAAAATTTGAACAAGTAAAAGTGAATGGAGGAGTCCGGAACTCAATTATTGAGTTTTTTGACAAGTGTGACGTAAATAGGTTAAAAAAAAAGTAATCATTTTATGTATAACGCGGTTTTAAACCACACTATACTTTAACGGAATGAAATGTGCTGATTTAGTCAGCCTATCCACAATAACCCAAACTGCGTCGAATTTCCTCTGAGTCTGTGGGAGTCCAATAGCGAAGTCCATAGTGATACGCTCTCACTTCCACTCCTGAAGCAAACCACCGGGTCTATGATGCTCGTATTTCACCTACTGGCAATTCAAACAACGGGCCACGTAAGCAATAATATCCTTTTTCATCCTTCTCCACCAATAATGTTGCTTCAAGTCTTGATACATTTTTGTTGCACTTGGGTGAATATAATACTTAGAACTGTGAGCTTCCTCAAGAATCAACTCACGAAGGCCATCAACATTAGACACAGATATACGTCCCTGCATCCTCAATACGTCGTCATCTCCGATTGTAACCTTCTTGGCACCACCGTGCCGAATTGTGTCCCTAAGGACCATCAAATACGGGTCATCATCATGCCGCTCTCGGATACGTTGAATTAGAGAAGACCGAGCGACTGTACAAGCTAGAACACTGTTGGGCGAAATATCCAACCTCACGAACTGATTAGCTAAAGTCTGAATGTCTGAGGCTAACGGTCTCTCACCGACTGGAATATACGCAAGGCTGCCCATACTCACCGCCTTCCTACTCAATGCATCAGTCACCACGTTGACCTTCCCAGGGTGATATAATATGGTGACATCATAATCTTTCAGTAACTCTAATCATCTCCACTGCCTCAAATTTAGATCCTTATTCCTAAATAAGTATTGGAGATTGCGATGGTCAGTGAAAACCTCACACGGCACGCCATAAATATAGTGCCTCCAAATTTTCAATGCATGAACAATGGCTGCCAACTCCAAGCCATGAACATGATAATTATTCTCATGGACTTTCAGCTGCCGAGACGCATATGAAATCACTCTGCCATCCTGCATCAGTACTGCTCCAAGTCCAACTCGGGAAGCATCATAATACACCGTGAAAGAACCCGAACTTGATGGTAACACCAACACTGGTGTTGAAGTCAAGGTTGTCTTGAGCTTTTGAAAGCTCACCTCACACTTGTCTGACCATTTAAATGGGGTACCTTTATGAGTCAATTTAGTCATAGGGGCTGATATAGATGAAAACCCCTCCACAAAACGTCGGTAGTAACCTGCCAAACCCAAGAAACTCCTTATTTCCGTGGTTGTAGTGGGTCTAGGCCAGTTCTTGACTGCCTCTATTTTCTTAATAGTTGTTCATAGCCAATTACAGAATTATCAAATAGCTTCACGTTAACAATAATCTCATTTCAAACCTTCACAATACTGATAATGAGATACGTTGCTTGAAGACCTTGTAATTATATACCCGAATTAACGTGTCTCATTTAGCGCCACATGGGCGGGCACCTACTTTGTGGGTTAAAGCTCAATAATTATAGCACGAATTTGGAAAATTATGCACAGTTAATAACTTTAATTATACAAAAGTTTTCAAATAAACCTAACAGGCATGACTCTTTATTAGTACTATAGCAAAATATTTTAATTTCACAAAGGGGAATTTAAACATAAGAATTTTTCATCACAAGGATCTCGTCCTCAATTCTGAATCACAAGTAATATTCATATCGGGCCACTCGAAACCTTCCCTTTTCTTCCTTTAAATATATTCAGTTAAAAAAATCACAACATGCAATGAAAGGCACAGCTATCTCCACAGAATTTCACACTACAAGTATTCACATAAGTAGATTTCAGAGTTACGAAGCTCACCTGAAAGTGGAGCATATTAGGAGGACTTTCTTAGATACTCATAACCGAATCAAGTTAAGAAAATTATCACTTTATAATAACTAGAGATTGTTCTTGTAATGGCACAATTCGATATAACGACCTCAACCATACCATAGAAAATGTATCAACAAGCTGGGTCTCCACCTCTAGGAATCTGACATCCACCTTCCACATTCCGGCCTCTTTTTCCCTGGTTGGTCATGTAAGTTGAGTTATAACTGCAATGGGACACGTAGCCTGAGTGCTCTGATGAAATGATCTAACTGCTCATACCGTGTTTATACCAAATAACTAGAATAACCGTTGGAGGAATCTCGTAGTTGTGGTGCATTAAAAGAACTCATTGAAGCACCCCGAGTAATCAGATATATGGATTGGGCTGCTCAGATGCCCGAGCCCCTGCCGAAATAATTTGTTGTTGTAAAGCAAAATCCAGCGAATCTTTTAGAACCTCGAGACCTCTTAGTCTCCTTAGCTTCATTTATTTCCTCATCCCGGACACACTCTAACATCTAGGCAATTTCTACCACTAGCCGAAATGAAGTATCAACCTGCTCTGAGTCGTACACAATTTTACGATCATAATTGAGTCCTTTAATGAGTCTGTGAACTTGCTTTCTAGCCATATGAATCGAAGTAGTAGTATGATGGGTTAACTTATCGAACTTGATGGCATATTCTAATACCGTCATGGTGACTTGACGCAACCGTTCAAACCTTATGCGCCACATATTATGGAGAGTCCGAGAAACAAATTCTATCAATAGAATTTATAAGAACTGATTCAAGTAGTTGGCGTTGCAATGCTGGTCGCCCTCTTCGTAGGCTTACGACAAACACCGGCGGCCAATTTCTTCTTTTACTATGTTGACCCAACACTGCTGAGCTATCCCAAAATCCGCAACTGTGACTTCCACGCTGAGAAGACCCTCTGTATATTTAGAGTTGTTTATATAACTCCTTTGGTACTGAGGTATAAGGTTATTAAGGAGGCAGACATACCGCAAGTCCCAGTTTTATCTCTTGCAAAATCTCAGGCCTTATACATTCCAGGACAAAACTGATATAACACATGACCCCGCAATCTATTCCTTGACGGTGGACTTCTCCACTTGGTACGAAGTCATAGGTCACAATGCCTGATAATCCACAATGTTAAACTTCACAGCTCATATAAATCAACCCCGTTGCTTTCAACTTATTCCCATGTTCTGCAATACTTCATAGCAGCGGTCAGGAAAATCATGTGGGTCCTCAAAGACGTACCACTGAAATGGAGTGGAAATAGTTTGGTAAACTTGTCCAGCCTCAATAAACGGACTAGTGCGTCCTGCAACACCGGAGTAGTTATAAATTCTTCTAGAATCTGAACTAGTCCAACATGTACCGACTAAGCTAGAACCTCAGCGTCTAGATCCATATGAGGCTATACAGTAGGTGCTGATGTTCGAGCGCTAGACTGAGCTCTACTTCTGTCTCTTCCCCTAATTGTAGTTGTCATTGGGGCTCCATTTCCTGTCCGGTTGTAGACTCATTGCGTGTTGTCGAGATTTGCGAGAAGACAAGAATAGAAGAGTTCCATCATTAGTGATAGAATAAATTTACACGATAGAGTAGAATAGACATGAAATTGTTCCTAACTCAATAGCCTATAAAATATAAGTACAGACGTCTCCGTACCATCCTTCAGACTCTAACAAGCTTGTTCGTTTATTGTGATACCTAAGCAACCTAGTGCTCTGATACCAACTTGTCACGACCCAAATTCCCAACATTGGAGATCGTGATGGCGCTTAACATCACACTTGCTAGGCAAGCCAATGTTAGAGTTTGATTAGCTATTTTCCTTTGATTATTTACTTAAGCACAATAAAATAAATTTAAAGTGAACTTAATACAATGATTCCCAATGAATAACTCCAAATATAAAATGATAAATGACTAAATAAACCGAGCCATGAACTAATTATATAAATATGTCTAAGACTACCCCAGGGTCTGGTGTCACAATTCGCGAATTACTAAAGAATACTACAAATAATGGGTTGAAAGAAATAATATAACTGTTTTGAGAAAATATAAAACAGTCTCTACGAACTAAGAAAAGACTCTCGGGATCTGTGAACGCCGGCAGATATACCTCGTATCTCCGGATAATGGATAGCTGCTACTAAAAATCTCTATTGTTGATCGGTACCTGGATCTACACAAAAGAGTGCAGAGTGTAGTATCAGTACAACCGACCTCATGTACTGAGTAAGTGCCGAGCCTAAACTCGACGAAGTAGTGACGAGGCTTAGGCGGGGCAAATATAACTTAACCTGCGACAATATATATATATATATATAATAAAGCAATAAAACAATTCTACACAAACAAAAAAATATAAACTGAAACAATAAATAAAATAACTCAGTCGCCTATTCCAGGCCTCAGCTGTCACCAAAATCTCACACAAATTTCAAAATTTTATTTACTTTTAAATAACCGTATGTGCAGAATATGAGAAACAGTAGAGTAAAATAGTAAAGTTTCCAAATCTTTGTAATAAAAATCAGTAAAACATAAATATCCTCCTTATCACTGTCTTGTTGCGGCGTGCAACCCGATCCCACCTGTCCATCCTTATCACTATCATTTATTTCCCCTCTCCACCCTTATCACTATCATTTATTTCCCCTGTCCACCCTTATCACTATCATTTATTTTCCTTGTCCACCCTTATCACTATCATATTGTCCACCCTTATCACTATCATATTGTCCACCATTATCACTATCAATTGTTCATCCTTATCACTATCAATTTATTTATGTATCAAAACTTTTACAATTCAGGCCCACAACACTTTTATCTCAACAATTGTAAACAGAAAATTGTACTTCTCATAAACTCATCAATATTATCACAAAAAAATTGAACCAGCAGGAATACATATATATCTCGTAAAATATAATGTGTCAATCCACTCAATCTTTATGTACTACGATAACCAAACAACCAGACTTAACAATAAATTAGCAAGCCAAGTAATCATAGAAACAACAATGGACATGAAACAATTAAAACATGAATCAACTAAATTGGAAATGGGGAAGGGATCATGTTAAGAAGACAATTTGGTGGTGCATAGATACTCATCACCTCACCTATGCACCACTCACATGCAATTTCACATAACAATTTAGTTGGGGATTCCTATTCCCTCAAGTCAAGGTTAAACCAAGCACTTACCTCAAATTTGTAGGCCATTCACTGCTCAATTATAGCTTTTTCTTTTGAATTCACCTCCAATACACTGATTCACTTACGAGCCCGAATATATAATTAGTTTCGAAATCCAACCTCAATTCGAGGTAAAGATTCGATTTTTACAAAATTCCCTAATTCTACCCAAACCCTCAATTTTTACCATGAAAATTCTAAGTTTTTTATTTAAAAGTGATGAAAAACATTGGGTAATTGAAAGAGTAAATTTTAGAATTGATTACCAACAACTTGAGGATGAACATTGGTGAAGAAATTCGTCCTTAGCGTTGTGGGGTTCGAAAACTATGAAGAGAAAGGGTTATGTCCGTGTTTTAAAATGTTTAAATATAACTGGGCAAGTCTTCTACGCGTTTGGATGGGCCTGCCCGCGTTCGCATAGGGTCAAGCATGTGGGCCATCGCGATCGCGCTATGGGGCATTCATTCACATAGGGTATTTGGGCTCCCCTCCCCCATCCCCAATTAACCCAGTGTGTTCGCATGGGAAGCTATGCGTTCACATAGCACAGTTAGCTCCCCCCCCCCTCCCCCAGGTCCAAATTACACTATGCGTTCGCGAGGGTAGGGGTGCGTTCGCATAGAACAAAAAAACCGGCCCCAGTGATTTACTATGTGCGTTCGCGAAGGAGGTGGTGCGAACGCGGAGAACAAAGGTGTTGTGCACCAGCAACAACAAAACATCAATTTTTCATAAGTGTAAAACATCTCGTGGCCTATCCGAAACTCACCTGAGCCCTCGGGGCTCTAAATCAAACATGCACGTAAGTCTAAAGATATCATACGGACTTGCTCGTGCGATCAAATCATGAAAATAACATGTAAAACTATGAATTAAACGTCAAAACCCATTATTTTTCTCAAGAACACTTAAAGTTCATTATTTCTCAATCGGACGTCCAAATCACGTCAAATAAACTCCGTTTTTTACAAAATTTCACAGTTAGTATTTAAATATTATAAAAACTTTGTATTGGGCTCCGAAACCAAAATACGGGACCGATACCGATAAATTCAAACATTAATTCTTTTTTTTATTTCATTAATATTTCATAAAAATAATTTCTTTCAAAAATTGATTTCTAAGGCTTGGGATCTCGGAATTCATTTTCGGGCATACGCCCAAGTCCCATATTTTACTGCAGACCTCCCGGGATAGTCGGAACACAGATCCGGGTCCGTTACTCAAAATGTTGACCAAAGTCAACTATAATCAAATTTTAACTCTAGAAATTACTATTCCTCATATTTTCACATAATAGATTTTCGGTTTTACGCCCGGACTGCACATGAAAATCGAGATATTTAAAATTAACCTTTTATGGATAATAAGCCTAGAACGGAATCTAAATTCATAAAATGACCTGTTGGGTCATCACAAAAGTATAGCGCGATTTAAAACCACGTTATACATATATAGCGCATGTATAAACAGCGCTATGCTGACTTGATGGGATGGAAAGGAATAGCGCGTTAAATAATTGCGCTATTCTTCTTCCCACGATCAGAACCAGTCCATTTCCCCCATTTTTAAAATTAAAACAGAACGCCCCCCCCCCCCCCCCC
>ML296201.1:50817-62659 GCA_005239495.1 Nicotiana undulata
AAAACCCCCCCCCCCCCCCCCCCAATTTTTCTCCAAAAAAATTACCCCACCCGTCACACAAAACAATAAGAACTGTGATGATCCAAAAGGTCATCCCGTGTTTTATAAATCAATTCTGTGTTTCGAGGTCATGAAAGCCTTTTTTTATCTCACCTCGATTTGCGTGCGCAGCCCGGACGTATAGCCGGGAAACCTTTATGTAAAAAATTGAGAAATGGACCCGTACCCGTGATTTGAAGGTCTCGGAGGGTCCGTAGGAAAATATGGGACTTGGGCGTATGCTGGGTATCGAATTCCGAGGTCCCAAGCCCGAGAAATGAATTTTTGAAAGAAATTGTTTTTCTTAAAATATAAAGGATTTTTGAAATTTGATTATGTTTGAAACCTATTGTATCGGGCCCGTATTTTGGTTTCGGAACCCGGTAAGAAACGGAAGTCGTTTGACGTGATTCGGACCCGTAGATGTAAAGTTTGATGTTTTGAATGTTTTTGAAATTTTCCTTGATTTTAATGATACATTCGTTGTTTAAGAAGTTATTTTGGTGATTTAATCGCACGAGTAAGTCCTTAGGATGTTTTTGAGGTTGCGTGCATATATGGTTTGGAGCCCCGAGGGCTCGGCTGAGTTTTGGATAGGCGTCGGGGCATTTTTAGACTGAAAAATCTGATGTTTAAGTGTTGTATCTTGTGTCCAGGTCTTTGACCTTCGCGTTCGCGGTGCAACTCACACAACGCACAGCATAGTCTTCGAGGGGGTGGGTTTTTGCTCTATGCAAACGCGGAGCCTTGGGGTCTTTGCTCTACACGAACGCATCCCACACGTCGCGATTGCATAGAAGGACTAGGGGGCTGGGGGATGGGTAGTTGAAAACCCTGTGCGAACGCGGCCTGAAGCTCACGAACGCATAGGCCAAGCAAGCCAAGCCTACGCAAACGCGGCCAAGGGCTCGCGAATGCGATGAACAATTTCGCCCAGTGATTTTAAAAACACAACCTATACGGGATTAAACCAAAAACTCATAACTCCAAATTGGGAGATTTTTGAAAGAGAACTTCGCCACAAATTCATAGGTATGTAATATTAAACTTGTTTTCTTTAATTACCATTAACACCCATTAGATTTCTAGGCCTAAATAATGTTCTTAAGGGTAGAAAATTAGGGATTTTGGTAGAGTTAGGGCTTTTTGATTAATTGGAATTTAGACCTCGTTTTGGGGTCACATTTCAAAATTAATTACATATTCGGGCTCGTGGGTGAATGGGTGATCGGGTTTTTGTCCGAACCTCGTATTTTGACCAAGCGGGCCCAGGGTCAATTTTTGTATTTTTTGGAAGAATGATAGAAAATCTATAATTAAGCATTGGAATTGAATTATTTAGCGTTTATTGATGTTATTGAGTCAATGATGTCTAGATACAATTGGGTTGGAGCAAAATTCAAAAGAAAAAGCAGTGATTGAGGCTAGATTTTGGTCGTGGAAGTCGACGTAAGTGTTTGGCCTAACCTTAGCTTGAGGGAATGGGCGTTGAGTCTTATTTTCTATGTGTTAATACCATAATCAACATATAGGTGAGGTGACGAGTACCTATATGTTGGTGCCAAGCATGCCCATGAGTCGGATATTATGAATTATGTGGTTTTCATTGATATTTACTGTGTTATAGATTAAATCTCACTTTGGTGGTTGTTTATTTGGTGGAAACTCTTTGTGATGAATATTGTTGAGTATGAGTTTCGGTTGATGAATATTTTGTAAAGAAATGTACTTGAGTAAGATTGGTTATAGTTGTGTCCCTTGCCGGGATGGTGATATATATTTTTGTTGATCCCTTGCCGGGATGTTGTGATTTATTTTTATGGTTCATATTGTTGATTTCTTCCTTGCCAAACTTCTGTTATTGATATTGTTTGGGTGAGGACGAGGGTAAAGCACGAAGGGTGATGTCGTGTATTGATTTATGTGAGGAAGAGTGTAAAGCACGAAGGGTGATGTCGTGTATTTATTATTGTGAGGATGAGAGTGTAAAAGCACGAAGGGTGATATCGTGCCATGTTATGATATTAAAAGCACGAAGGGTGATGTCGTGCCATTCTATTTATTATTGTGAGGATGAGAGTAAAATCACGAAGGGTGATGTCGTCCACTTGCATTTATTAATTGGTAAGGATGAGGGTAAAAGCACGACGGGTGATGTCGTGCACTGTTTTCTATGTGTTGTTATTTCTCGTTGTTATTTCGATATTTGAACTGTGGTTTTATTCCGTGATTCTTGTTGTCTGATATTTCTTTCCCCCAACATGTTCCCTTTTTCTCTTGTACTTAACTGAATATTATTGTCGTTATTTTTCCTTCTGATTATTATTATATTGCACAAGTTATCTCAGTTGTTGTGTCCTAGCCTCGTCACTACTTCGCTGAGGTTAGGCTCGACACTTACTCAGTACATGAGGTCGGTTGTACTGATACTACACCGGCACATCTTTTGTTGTGCAAATCCCGGTACAGGACCCTGTGGACACTAGAGCTAGGAGGCTTCCTTCAGTCCACCCGGAGACACCGAGGTAGTCATGTTGGTGTCCGCAGGCTTGGCGTCCCCTCCTATATTCCTTGTATTTCTGTTCTAGTTGATTCGGAACCGGATGTACTTATTTCTTCCAGACTTTTATGTGTATTACTTTTAGACGGTTCGTGAGTTATGACTCCACTATCCTGGGGTTTGGCTAGTTTTGGTGAAACTTCGTAAAGGCTTTGGTTTTGGAATATATATATATATATATATATATTGCTTCGTCTACATTTCATTCATGTTAAATGTTGTAATTTATCTGTTATTAATTATTAAACAAGGAATAAAGTAAATTGAAAATACACGTTGGCTTATCTAGCGGGTTCAACGTTAGACGCCATCACGGACCCGGCGATGGAAAATTCGGGTCATGACAAGTTGGTATCAGAGCACTAGGTTGCCTAGGTCTCACAATTCATGGACAAGCTTGGTAGAGTCTGAGGGATTGGTACGGAGACGTCTGTACTTATCCCCCAAAGGTTAGGAATAACTTCACATCTATTCTTCTCTGTCGTGTGATTTGAATTCTAAATGCTAGCTGAATTTCTATTCTATTCTCTCGCAGATGGCGAGAACACATGCGTCTTCATCTACCGATCAGTAGCTCGATCCTCCAGTTGCAGCTCCTACGAGGGGCCGAGGACGAGGCCGAGGTCGGGGCAGAGCTCAGTCCAGAGCAGCATCCCCAGTGGAGGATCCTCAGGTAGAGTTTGCCGATGAGGTTCCTGCTTAGACAGTCCTGGTTTGACCAGCTTAGGTCCCAGAGGGGTTCATTGCCACCCCGGTACTTCAGGACGCTCTGGTCCGTTTAGTGGGACTTATGGAGAGCGTGGCTCAGGCCGGTCAACTTCCTACAGCACCAGTCATCTCTTAGGCTGGGGGAGGGGCCCAGACTCCTGCCATCCGCACATCAGAGCAGTTAGCTTCTCAGTTCCAGACCCCAGCACCTCAGACAGTTGGGGTAGTTCAGCCAGTTATTGCAACTCTAGCTATTGACGGAGCAGCCATGTCCGCTGATGCTTTATAGAGAATGGATCGGTTCACCAAGTTGTTTCCTACTACTTTTAGTGGTGCACCATCAGAGGATCCCCAGGATTACTTATACAGTTGCTATGAGGTTCTTCGGAACATGGGGACCGTGGAGACCAACGGGGTCGATTTTGCTACTTTCCGCCTTTCTGGTTCCGCTAAGACTTGGTGGAGGGATTATTGCTTGACCAGACCAGCTGGATCTTCGCCTTTGTCTTGGGCTCAGTTCTCCGATTTGTTCTTGGAGAAGTTTCTTCCAGTCACATAGAGAGAGGATCTTCGGAGGCAGTTTGAGCGTCTCCAGCAGACCTCTATGACAGTTACACAGTATAAGACCAGGTTCATCACTTTGGCCCGACATGCTATCATGATACTCCCCACCGACCGAGAGAGGGTAAGGACGTTTATTGAGGGTCTAGCTCAGCCGATTATACTGTAGATGGCCAGAGAGACAGGCACTGATATTTCATTTTAGGAGGCGGCCAATGTGGCCAGGCGAGTAGAGATGGTCTTATTACAGGGCAGTGGTCAGGGGTCTAACAAGAGGCCTCGTCATTTTGGCCGATTTAGTGGTGCCTCATCTGGAGGCAGGGATTCTTTTAGCAGAGGTCATCATCCTAGACCATTCCAGTCAGCACTTCAGGTATCCCACAGTGCACCACCAGCTCCTATCACTGCACCGCCGCTCCAGAGCTTTCAGAGTGGTTATTCTAGTCGACATGGACAGTTTTAGGGCCAGCAGTCTCAGCAGCAGATATCTTGTTATACTTGTGGTGGTCCAGGGCACATTGCTAGGTTTTTCCCCTGAGCTTCTAGTGGTTCTCAGCATCAGGGTTCCCGTGCTATGATTCTCGCACCAGGTGCACCCCCACCCCCTCAGCCAGCTAGGGGTGGAGGTCGAGGTGCCAGAGGTGGAGGCCAAGCTATTAGAGGTAGAGGTCAGCCCGCAGTAGGTCGACCCAGGGATGTTCAGATTGGTGGGGCTCAGCCCCGATGTTATGTTATTCCCGCCAGGCCTGAGGCTGAGGCCTCTGATGCAGTCATTACAGGTATGGTTTCAGTTTGCAGCAGGGATGCTTTGGTTTTGTTTGATCCGGGGTCTACATTTTCCTACGTGTCCTCATATTTTTCTCCTTATCTGATTATGCCTCGTGATTCCCTGAGTACTCCTATATATGTATCTACACCGGTGGGTGATTCTATTTTGGTAGATCGAGTATGTCGTTCATGTATAGTGGTTATTGATGGTCTTGAGACCCGTGTAGATCTTTTACTCCCTGATATGGTTGATTTTGATGTCATTTTGGGGATGGATTGGTTGCCCCCCTATCATGCTATTCTGGATTGTCATGCCAAGAATGTGACATTGGCCTTACCGGGAGTACCTCGATTGGAGTGGAGGGGGACTCCTGGTCATTCTTCCAGTAGGGTTATCTCATATATGAAGGCTCGACGCATGGTTGAGATGGGATGCTTGGCCTATTTGGCTTATGTTCGTGATTTTAGTGCCGAGGTTCCTCCTATGGAGTCTGTGCCCATTGTCTATGAGTTCCCAGAGGTGTTTCTAGCTGACCTATCGGGTATGCCACTCGACAGGGATATTGACTTTTGCGTTGATTTGGCTCCGGGCACTCAGCCCATTTCTATTCTGCCATATCGTATGGCCCCACCAGAGCTGAAAGAGTTGAAGGAGCAGTTATAGGATTTGCTGGAAGGCTTTATTAGTCCTAGTGTTTCTCCTTGGGGTGCGCCAGTGTTGTTTGTTAATAAGAAAGATGGTACGATGAGTATGTACATTGACTACCGGCAATGGAACAAGTTTACTATCAAGAATAAGTATCATTTGCCAAGGATTGATGATTTGTTCGACCAACTTCAGAGTGCCACAGTGTTTTCAAAGATTGACTTGAGATCTGGCTACCATCAGTTGAGGATTAGGGCATCCGATGTTCCTAAGACAGCCTTTCGCACCCGGTATGGGCATTATGAGTTCTTGGTGATGTCATTTGGGTTGACAAATGCCCCAACTGCTTTTATGGATTTGATGAATCGAGTGTTCAGGCCTTATTTTGATTCATTCGTGATTGTTTTCATTGATGATATTTTGATTTACTCCCGCAGCCGAGAGGAGCACGAGTAGCACCTTCGAGTCGTCCTCCAAACTCTGAAGGACAGTCAGTTGTATGCCAAATTTTCAAAGTGTGAATTCTGGTTGAGTTCGGTTGCATTTCTGGGCCATGTTGTATCGGCAGGGGGTATTCAGGTGGATCCCAAGAAGATTTCAACAGTCAGAGATTGGCTTAGACCCACCTCAGCTACATAGATTCGGAGCTTCTTGGGCTTAGCAGGTTACTATCGTCAGTTTGTGGAGGGCTTTTCATCTATTGCAGCCTCGATGACCAGGTTGACTCAGAAGGGTGTCGCGTTCAGGTGGTCAGATGAGTGTGAGGCGAGCTTTCAGAAGCTCAAGACATCCTTGACCACGGCACCAGTGTTGGTTTTGCCCTCAGGTTCAAGGCCATATACCGTGTATTGTGATGCTTCACGGGTTGGACTTGGTGCAGTGTTGATGCAGGATGGCAAGGTTATAGCTTATGCTTCACGTCAGCTAAAGGTTCATGAGAAGAACTATCCAGTTCATGATTTAGAATTAGAAGTCATTGACCATGCGCTGAAGATTTGGAGGCATTATCTGTATGGTGTGTCATGTGAGGTGTTCACAATCATAAGAGTTTGCAATATATGTTCAATCAGAAATAGTTGAATATGAGGCAAAGAAGATGGTTAGATCTATTGAAAGACTATGACATTACCATCTTATATCATCCGGGGAAGGCCAATGTGGTGGTCGATGCTTTGAGCCGGAAGTCAGTCAGCATGGGTAGTCTTGCTTATATTCTGGTCGGGGAGCAACCGCTTGCTTTGGATGTTCAGGCTTTGGCCAATCGATTCATGAGAGTGGATGTTTCTGAGATTGACAGTGTTTTAGCTTATATTGTGGCACGTTCTTCATTGTTTGATCGTATTCAGGACCGGTGGCATGATGATCGTCATTTATGTGTCCTTAGGGATACAGTGCGTCACGGTGATGCCAAGCAGGTTTTAGTTAGTGATGATGGAATCTTGAAGATGCATGGCCATATTTGTGTGCCTGACGTTGATGGCCTTCGTGAGTTGATATTGCAGGAGGCCCATAGTTCCCGGTATTCCATTCATCTGAGCGCCGCAAAGATGTACCAGGATTTGCGGTAGCATTATTGGTGGCGAAGGATGAAGAAAGATATTGTGGCATATGTAGCTCGGTGCTTGAATTGTCAGCAGGTTAAGTACGAGCACCAGAGACCGGGTGGTTTGATGCAGCAGATTGAGATTCCCGATTGGAAGTGGGAGCGTATCACCATGGATTTCGTAGTTGGACTCCCACGGACTCAGAGAAAGTTTGATGCGGTATGGGTCATTGTGGATAGGCTGGCCAAGTCAGCACACTTCATTCCTGTAGCAGTTTCATAATCTTTGGAGAGATTGGCAGAGAATTACATCAGGGAGATTGTTCGCCTGCATGGTGTCCCCGTGTCCATTATTTCTGACCGAGGTACTCGGTTTACCTCCCATTTCTAGAGAGCAGTTCAGCGAGAGTTGGGCACACGAGTTGAGTTGAGCACAACTTTCATCCTCAGACGGACGGGCAGTCCGAGCGTACTATTCAGATTTTGGAGGATATGCTGCGAGCTTGTGTCACTGACTTTGGAGGTTCTTGGGACCAGTTTTTGCCTTTAGCTGAGTTTGCCTACAATAACAGCTATCGGTCGAGTATTCAGATGGCTCCTTATGAGGCATTGTATGGTAGGCGGTGTCGGTCGCCGGTTGGGTGGTTTGAACCGGGAGAGGCTCGGTTATTAGGTACAGAGTTATTGCAGGATGCCTTGGATAAGGTGAAGATCATTCAGGATAGACTTGGTACAGATCAGTCCAGGCAGAAGAGTTATACAGACCACAGAGTTCGAGATTTGGCATTCATGGTAGGAGACCGGGTATTTCTTCGGGTGTCGCCCATGAAGGGCGTGATGAGGTTCGGGAAGAAGGAAAAATTGAGCCCTAGGTACATTGGTCCCTTTGAGATTCATAATAAAGTAGGAGAGGTGGCCTACATGCTTGTTTTGCCACCGAGTTTATTCATCCGTACATCTAGTGTTTCATGTATCTATGCTTCGGAAGTATCTCGTCAATCCATCCCATGTGCTAGACTTCAGCAGTGTCCAGTTGGACAAGTATTTGACTTATGAGGAGGAGCCGGTAGCCATATTAGACCGGCAGGTTCATCAGTTGAGGTCTAAGAGTTATCCTTCGGTTCGTGTTCAGTGAAGAGGTCATCCGGTCGAGGCAGCTACCTCGGAGTCCGAGTCCGATATGCGGAGCCGATATCCCCAATCTTTCCCGATTCAGGTACCTTTCTATGTTCGTTCGAGGACGAACGCTTGTTTTAGAGGTGGAGATTGTGATGACCAATAAGGTCATCCCGTGTTTTATAAGTCAATTCTGTGTTCCGAGGTCATGAAAGCCTCCTTTTATCTCACCTCGATTTGTGTGCACAGCCCGGGCGTTTAGCCGAGAAGCCTTTATGTGAAAAACTGAGAAAATTGATAGTTTTGTTTATGAAATCTGAATTAAGTTGACTTTGGTCAATATTTTTGGTAAACAGACCTGGACCCGTGATTTGACGGTCCCGAAGGGTCCTTAGAAAAATATGAGACTTGGGCGTATGCCTGGAATCAAATTCCGAGGTCCCAAGACCGAGAAATGAACTTTTAAAAGAAATTATTTTTCTGAAAATATAAAGGATTTTTGAAATTTGATTGTGTGTGAAATCTATGGTATCGGGCCCGTATTTTGGTTCCGGAGCTCAGTACAGGTTCTATATAATATTTATGTCATGTCTGTAAAGTTTGGTAAGAAACGGAAGTCGTTGACGTGATTCGGACCCGAAGATGTAAAGTTTGATGTTTTGAAAGTTTTGGAAATTTTCCTTGATTTTAATGATAAGTTCGTTGTTTAAGAAGTTATTTTGGTGATTTAATCGCACGAGTAAGTCTGTCGGATGTTTTTGTGGTTGCATGCATATTTGGTTTGGAGCCCCGAGGGCTCGGCTGAGTTTTGGATAGGCGTCGGGGCATTTTTAGACTCAAAAATCTGATGTTTAAGTGTTGTATCTGGTGTCCATGTCTTTGACCTTCGCGTTCGCGGTGCAACTCATGTGAACGCACAGCACAGTCTGAGAGGGGTGGGTTTTCTCTCTAAGCGAACGCAAGGTGCTGGGTGCGAATGCGGAGCCTTGGGGTCATTGCTCTACGCGAACGCGCCCCATACGTCGCGATCGCATAGAAGGACTAGGGGACTGGGGGCTGGGTAGTTAAAAACCTTGTGCGAACGTGGCCTGAAGCTCGTGAATGCATAGGCCAAGCAAGCCAAGCCTACGCGAACGCAGCCAAGGGCTCGCGAACGCGGCCAAGGATTTTGCCCAGTGATTTTTAAAAACAGAACCTATATGGGATTAAACCAAAAACTCATAACTTCTTCCTCCAAACTCCAAATTAGGTGATTTTTGAAAGAGAACTTCACCACAAATTCATAGGTAGGTAATCTTAGACTTGTTTTATTCAATTTCCATTAACACCCATTAGATTTCTAGGCCTAAATCATGTTCTTAAGGGTAGAAAATTAGGGATTTGGGTAGAGTTAGGGCTTTTTCATTAATTGGAATTTAGACCTCGTTTTGGGGTCAGATATCAAAACCAATTACATATTCGGGCTCGTGGGTGAATGGGTGATCGGGTTTTGGTCCGAACCTCGTGTTTTGACCAAGCGGGCCCGGGGTCGATTTTTGGCTTTTCGTGAAGAATGATAGAAAATCTATAATTAAACATTGGAATTGAATTATTTAGCATTTATTGATGTTATTGAGTCAATTATGTCTAGATACAATTAGGTTGGAGCCAAATTCAAAAGGAAAAGCGGTGATTGAGGCATGATTTTGATCGTGGAAGTCGAGGTAAGTGTTTGGCCTAACCTTAGCTTTAGGGAATAGGCGTTGAGTCTTATTTTCTATGTGTTAATACCATGTTCAACATATAGGTGAGGTGACGAGTACCTGTATGTTGGTGTCAAGCATGCCCGTGAGTCGGATATTATGAATTATGTGATTTACATTGATATTTACTATGTTATAGATTAAATCTCACTTTGGTGGTTGTTTATTTGGTGGAAACTCTTTGTGATGAATATTGTTGAGTATGAGTTTCGGTTGATGAATATTTTTTAAAGAAATGTACTTGAGTAAGATTGGTTATAGTTGTTTCCCTTGCCGGGACGGTGATATTTCTATAGTTGTTCCCTTGCCGGGATGTTGTGATTTATTGTTATGGTTCATATTGTTGACTTTTTCCTTGCCAAACTTCTGTTATTGATATTGTTTGGGTGAGGAAGAGTGTAAAGCATGAAGGGTGATGTCGTGTATTGATTTATGTGAGGAAGAGTGTAAAGCACGAAGGGTGATGCCGTGTATTGATTTATGTGAGGAAGAGTGTAAAGCACGAAGGGTGATGCCGTGTATTGATTTATGTGAGGAAGAGTGTAAAGCACAAAAGGTGATTCCGTGTATTTATTATTATGAGGAAGAGAGTGTAAAAGCACGAAGGGTGATGTCGTGCCATGTTATGATATTAAAAGCACGAAGGGTGATGCCATGTAGTTCTATTTATTATTGAGAGGATGAGAGTAAAAGCACGAAGGGTGATGTCGCGCACTTGCATTTATTATTTGGTAAGGATGAGGGTAAAAGCACAAATGGTGATGTCGTGCACTGTTTTCTCTGTGTTGTTATTTCCCGTTGTTATTTCGATATTTGAACTGTGGTTTTTTTCTGTGATTCTTGTTATCTGATATTTCTTTCCCCCAACATGTTCCCCTTTTCTCTTGTACTTAACTGAATATTATTGTCGTTATTATTCCTTCCATTTATTATTATATTGCACAGGTTATCTCAGTTGTCGTGTCCTAGCCTCGTCACTACTTCGCCGAGGTTAGGCTCGACACTTACTCAGTACATGGGATTGGTTGTACTGATACTACACCTGCACATCTTTTGTTGTGTAGATCCCGGTACAAGACCCTGTGGACACTAGAGCTAGGAGGCTTCCTTCAGTCCACCCGGAGACACCGAGGTAGTCATGTTGGCGTCCGCAGGCTTTGGCGTCCCCTCATATTTTCCTTGTATTTTTGTTCTAGTTGATTCGGAACCGGATGTACTTATTTCTTCCAGACTTTTATGTGTATTACTCTTAGACGGTCCGTGAGTTGTGACTCCACTATCCTGGTGTGATGACCCAAAAGGTCATCTTACATAATGTAAGTTGTATCTGTGTTCCGAGGCTCCGAGAGCCTCCGTTAGTCTCACCTCGCTATGCGTGCGCAGCCCGGGCGTGTAGCCGGGAAGCTATTATGTGAAAAGTTGATGAAAATGAGTTTTGATAATTAATGAATGAATATAGTTGACTTTGGTCAACATTTCTGGTAAGAGGACCCGGACCCGGACCCGTGATTCGACGGTCCCGGAGGGTCCGTAGGAAAATATGGGACTCGGGCATATGCTCGGACTTGACTTCCGAGGTCCCAAGCCCGAGAAAAGAATTTTTAAAGAAAATAGTTTTCTGAAAAATATAAAGGATTTTGAAAATGAATAATTATGTGAAAACCGTGTTGTCGGGCCCGTATTATGGTTCCGGAGCCCGGAACAGGTTTATTATATGTTATGTGACTTATCTGTGAAATTTGGTGTAAAACGGACTTGAAATGAGTGGTTTCGGGTCAAAAATGCGACTTTGAGGTTTTAAAGAATTAGAAATGTGGCATGGAAAGTAGTGTTATGTTCCCGAGGTCCGAATGAGATTCCGAGACCGGGAATAGTTCCGTGGTGTTAATTATAACTTGTCTGCAAAGTTTGAAGTCGTTCCGAGCAGTTTAGGCCGGTTCGGCGTATTGAAGTGAATTCTAGAATTTTAAAGTTCTTAAGTTTGATTAGTTGGATCTTGAGGTTTGACTCATGGTTTTTGATGATATTTTTATGATTTAAAAGCTTGAATGAACCCGTAGGATGTATTGGGAGTCGTGTGTGTTTTTGGTTTTGAGCCTCGAGGGCTCGGGTGAGTTTCGGGTAGCTAACGGGGTGTAAAAAGTTAGAAAATCTGGTGT